>MU864405.1:0-79623 GCA_033296905.1 Podospora australis | reverse complement strand
GCCCCGCGCCCCCCCCCCCCCCCGCCCGCCCCCCGCCGCCCCCCCCCCCCCCCCCCCCCCCCCCCCCCCCCCCCCCGCCCCCGGCCGGCCCCCCCCCCCCCCGCCCCCCCCCCCCCCCCCCCCCGCGAGCCAAGCAAATCATGCCAGCTGGGCAACATTCTCAACCACACCATCAAATTGGTCAGGGGAGCACAAGCGAAGGACTGCGGTGCCATCATCTATCTAATCTCCCCTTCGTAACTCCGTCACGCCTACACTCCCGTCTAGGTAGGGTGTGCTCGGCAGGCAGCACGCAAGGCTTGGAAAGGACCTCTGCTCCAGCGTCCTGGATGATCGTGCGGCACCATGTGCGGTGTCCAAAGGAAGCCATGTCACTGCCGTAGATTCGTGATCCTGGTCTCATCGGAACGCAGTTCTCTGGGCGGTCCCCAACGGCTGCCCTAGGGGATCTGCTAGCGGGTTTCTAACGGGTGCCATTCTTGGGTGTGCACAGCAGCATTGCAGCATCCAAGATCCACAAGATCGGAAATAAAAGGAACGGAAAGAAAGACTAACCACGGTGTCTCAAGTGTCGTTGGAAGCGCCGAAGCGGTCAGAGCCCCTCGGAGGTGAGAGCTTGTCCAAAGTCAAGTCGATGCGGGCTTGGATCCGCCGGCTAGCTTCCTGCCTGCGGAGCGGCTGTCGTCTGGATTTTTTTTTGGTTTTTTTTTTTTTTGGTGGCGTGTCCGGCGCCCGTGGACGGAAAACGCTTCGATAGGTGCGCACACAGTACACGTGAAGGTGACATGAAGGAAAGCTTCGAGACTGCAATCGGTGACGTGCAGTGGCTTGGTGGATGCATGCGGAGTCCGGCATGGCTCTCCGCCGCTCAGGAAAGCCATGAGCTTCCGATGCGGAGTTGCGCAATGGATTGTCTCTGTCCAATGTCCATTGGCTGTTTGGCTTGTGGGCGAGCCTCCGAGGATAACACATTGGATCATGGATTCCTTCAAGCATGTTCCATCTTGGGCTTTGGAGACCCGCAGGTCAAGTTCTTTCAGCCTCGGTGCTCCAGGAGCTTGGGCCATATTGGGTAGGGATCTGGGTGCTTGCTGTTGCTTTCTCTTTACGGGCCACGGGTGTCGTCATTGTGGGTAGATGTTGTATCCCGCGAAGTTGTACAAGACTTGGGACGCTGTTGAGGTTTGTGATGCGATGGAATATGTGCGGCCGGTTCGAGTAAGCCGGTGATCACCAAGTCTCTCCGAAGGATGGAGGTAGTAGGTATGGTACTGGCCGTGTTGTCCCGATGGGAACGCTACAAACCTGCCCGAGTCGATACCTTACCTACGTGCAAGTCGGATTGCAGCTTCAACCTGCCTCTCTTCTGTGTTTCATCAATCAAAGACGACGATCCCCCGGACCTACGTGTAGAGAGGTGGCCTGCCCTTGACACGTTTGCAACTGGACGGGAGAGCCCTGCTTCGGGCCTGGACCCGCCGTGTTCTTTTCCAGGGTCCTGGTGGACGAACTACCTTAGCCGAAGCATTGTCCAATGAACAACATCCCAAAACGCGTGCGACCACAGGCTACCATCCTATGGAGCTCTGAGGTTCCGTCTTGCCTCTGACGAAGGTACCTAGGTACCTATCAGTTCTCAAGAAGGTTGATAGAACATTTTGTGTGTCTTGAAGGCGCATTTACCATAGTACATGATTCGTGAGGAGGATAGCCAGAGGTTGGCGGAGCAGTTTCCTGACTGTTGAAGACGAATTCGGTACCGTATAGGGTGTGCTGATGGTTGTCTTTCTTGTCGTTCCGTTCACGGACGTGTGTGGGGGTCTGTCAGATGCAACCTTACCTAAGGGTACCTTCCAGCCGATTCACACAGGTCGAAGTGCAAGTATTCGGTACATGCGGGCTGCATCCCACTTCCCAAGATCCCTGTAGCCAAATTGGGCGTGACTGCCCCCCCGTCGCTCATTTCACAGGGCTTGGTGTTTGCCAGTCTCTCTCTATTTTTCTCAGCAAAGCCGCCTACGAAGTGCCAGCCAGAATAGCACGATCCATGCCGTCCTCGCTACAAGGATAGCCATCGTTCTGTCGGCATGGCGCTTATGGCTTCCTGCTTCCTACGGAATATTGATTGAAGGTGGCTCTCTTTTGCAGCAAGAGGCACATGAGAGTGTTGGAGGTGGAAGGGGTGGGTGAAGAGTCGGCGCAGGATTGGATGTTCCCTCCATCACCCCACGCCTGGTCGAGACCCTTTGCACACCATCATGCCTACTACCACGGCCCTCGGAGTCTCACCACGGCGAAGCCACGCATCTGGAATGGCGCACCGTGTTGTTGGCCTTCTCCTCGCGGTTGTCCAAAGGTGGGGTGCGGGAGCCCCTCACGCCGCGCATGATGGTTTGACTTGCGTGGACGGAACCTCTCCGCTCGATCAAGACCGACACCTGTCCCAGCGAACTTTCCGTCTGCATGTTGAGGTCAGTACTTGTAGGTAGGGATGGAAGGTATCGTCACCAGGCATGGTAAATCACTACCTCGCTGGAAAAGGGGCGCGAGCCCACTGTTCCAGTGGAGTGGGGGAACACCATCATCGAAGGGGAGCTTGTAGGAAGATCCTGCAGAAACAAACATATTGTTTCTGCCGGGTCAATTCAATACCTGGGTGTCTCGGATTGAATCGGCTGTGCCGGTGGTTCGTTTGCCGCTCAACCGCACGCATGCCCCCGTGGGGTGACAGTCAATTACAGGTTGAGAGGTTTTGAAAAACGAGGAGTCGGTCGGGCAAGCCACAAAAACGAAGCAGCCGATCGGCTTGACGAACTTATCGGCAGTTGAACGGCGTTGGATGAGGAGGTATGCATCGTCTCCAAATCATAACACGGGTGCCGGCTGCACTCGTGCTCATCGAAGAAAGCCCCCGTTCAAACAACCTGCTACCCGAGGGCCAAACAGAGTTCTTCTTGGGGAGAGCTGGCAAAGGGGAAGTCAAGACATACCATACCGTACCTGGTATCGCTGTCCCATTTTTCGAGTTCACCGACAGTCCGCAATACTGTAGGGAGTGATCGCCAGTTAGTAGGGTAGTACTGTATGTAGGAAGTATGGCATACCACCCCTGGTTCAAAGATGCCGAAGAGCCAAGAGAAAAGTTGCCCCTATTTCAATAATAGGAATTCGTAATGAACCGTTGCAAGTTCTGGCCTTGTCAAGTTGACTGAATACATATGGCTCTATGGTATGGGCTTTTTGTCTCCTTCCTTCCATTCTCACAAGAGACCACCTGTTCTTCATGGGACGTGGAGGATGTACGACCTGTCTAGTATGCACACCATCTTCATAAGCAGTTGACAGCGACGGGACTTGCACACTTTCGAGACTTCTGTGCGCCAAGGAACCCCACACAATCTCACTTTGATTCCACTGCAGAGAAGTGGAGCCTTCACAAGCAAGTACCAGCGACTTTGGCCAGTCCCACCATACCGAGTGGTCAGTGCGGCTTCCCAAAGAGACGCTCCATCGGATTTCTCTTCCACTTTCTCGTTCGAAAAGGGTCCTTTCCTCAGCCCAAGCAACGGAGAGTTTTGAGAAGCGATTGTCCAAGACACCTCAACATGAGAAGACAGACAGAAAATCAGGACATGTCTTTCTCAGTACACAGAGTCAGGGTTGTCTCAGCAGCTGGGAAACAAACCCTTTCGATTCCACGTCAACAGGGGTCATAACCTTAATCTGAATGGTCTTGGCAGTCGAAGGGTGAAGAAAGACAGGTCCGCTTTGGTACGACAGAAGATGCATGTCTTCCACCCCTCGGCCAATTCTACCTAGATGATGGCCTGAGTTTGGGATGTTGGGCAAGATCCCGCGGTCACAGCACCAGAGTCTTTGTTCTGCCAGCCCGCGCATGTTCTACCATTCCATGAAACCTTCAAGTCACCTACGTTCAAGTATCAGGTGGATGATTCAACACCACATTCGTCCATTGTCTGATTCCACGGCAAAAGTGATGGGCATATCATCACGAAGGCAGCGCTAGTTGCACTTACATGAGGTGCTGTGTCATGTTGACATGGGGAGATTGATTTCTGCGCAGTATGCGGGCAGATCACCGCTGAGTGGGTTTGGGAACTGAATGCTGCCTCAGCAACCCAAATATCCACAGATAGTGAAAAGAGGGGAGTTGGCTATCACGGCGAGAGTAGGAGACTCTCCTGGGCAAGAATGTTCATATCCGCATCCGCATCCCGCCCGACTGCGCAGAAGACGACTCCATGAACGGACGAAAACAATGCTGAGGTGGTGGTGAATGAGAACATCCACAGTGCCCCACCAGCTTAGTGGTTTTGAAGAACAATACCGCCGTCACCCCCCCTGTTCCAACCACCAACGAAACCCGCAGGTTTCCAACTCTTGCACGTCGCGACGTGGGTGTGCGGCGAGGTGGTGGACACCCTAGAGTTTGGTCAGCGAGCTAGACGATGATGAGCTGCAACAGCCTGCATCGACATCCATGAAACCGTCGACGGTAACTGTGAGAATGGGGAGAATGGGGAGAATGGAGGAAAGCTCTCCACCACCATGCTCTATCGTCTTGTCTGAATGCCTGTGGTCTGCAGTTCTGCCTCCACCGCTTCGTTGCCTCTTGTGCCTCTCCCCTCCTCCCCCTCTCCTCTCAAGCAAATTCATATGAGTGCCCTTGGTATTCACGCCCGCCCTGTTCACTCAGTCCTCCGTCCCAGTCTTCTCCTTGCACCATCCGGCGGGGTTGCCCACCAAGTTTGAACAAGCAACAGACGAAGTTGCTTTTTTGTTGCTAGCGGACGCCCTAAGACCATCCCCCTTCCATCCTACCAACTCCTACATACCACCACCCCGTGCCATTTTCCAATTTCCTCCTCCTCCACCAGAGCAGGACTCCTGTGAACGCCACAAACCCATCACCGTCATCCCGGGTGGCTGCTGGGCGGTAACAAGGTTCAACTGGCCGACCCGAACAAGAAAGAAACAATCCGAAGTTCTTTTTTTCTTTTTTTTCTTTTTTTTTTTTTTTTTTTTTCTTTCAAGCTGGTCTTTTGGCTTGTGACGAGCCCTCACCGTCGAGAGAGGCATATCTTACCGGCACCGTATACGGAACAACGTCGATCGAACCCACACGAGCTTTCAAGCTTGTTGCCGCAACCTCGCATTCCAACGAACTTGGAATCTGAGTGGTGACTTCAGTGGAATCACTCTTGAAGCTGCTGACGGGCCCACTGTGGTTTGGCCTGTGGTTCCCACACCACACCACCCCGCCCCAGCACCACTGTGCCGAAAAGGGCCTGTGCGGTCACCCCAAGGAAACGTGGGGAAAAAGCAAAAGCCCCCAAAAGACGGACAAACGCTCGTTCACCTTCGCTGCCAGCGCCTGTGGTGGTGGTGACTCTTTCTTCCCTTCTGGAACCACACACCGATTTGGTCACCACACATCCCACGACCCGTTCCCCTCAAGGTCTCAAAACCATTGTGCAACGCAATGGCAACGAGCGCGGCGCCCTCGTTTTCAGCAACGAGCCCGCTCGGATCAATGAATCCCACAATGACAGAACACGACTTTCGCTTTCCTCGCCGACCAGCAGAAGCCGACCCCCTCGCTGCATTCAACCAAACCCAGAGGCACAAAGCCGAGCGAGAGCGAGTCACGGCAGCAGCACCGCCTGCACCCGGAGCACAGACGCCGATTACCGGCTCCGTCGGTACTAACAAGACAGCGGCGGCGGCAGGTGGTGCCGCAACGACGACGACATCGACGGGCGCTCCTCCTCACCAACCCGGTGCGCGATATGCATTACTTCCATTTAACATGCCCAGATCTTTCGTTACGGAGTATCATAAATTTCTCTACGACAATACCTTTACACCATATGAACGCCATGCGGGACTCAACAACAATGTCAAGCCGTATCAGGAGATGCAGACAGAGGATTCGCTGAGCTTCGAGATTTGGAAACTCTTTGCCAGGACCAAACAGCTTCTTCCGAACCAGGCTCGGCTGTCCAATATGACTTGGCGGAGACAGTCGATGATGATGGCCAAGCAGGCGAAGATGGTCGAGGAAGCCAAGTACGTTCACAACCTCTCCTTTTCCTTCCATGTTCCCTTTGGCATCGTGCGCTGACCTCGACTCACGAAAAGGAGGGAGAGGCTACGGAGCAGCGCAGCAACCAATGCGCCCAGCGGTATTGCAAAGCTGCGCGAGACTTCGGACCAGACCGTTGCGCAATCGTCTGGACAGAGCCTCATGCAGCCAGACCCTATGAACCTGGATGATTTTATTCACAGCGAAAATGGTGAAACGCCCGCCGCTCCTGATCGTACGCCGTCTCTCGAGACCGCAAGGCAAGCTGAAAGTCATGGCACAACATCCTCAGCCATCCCGATCAAGGCGCGCAAGGAGCAGTCGCCGTCGCAACTCCAAATCCCACAGTCTGTGCCGGTCGCCGCGCATAAGCGGATGCAAGATGAATTCAACTACGTCCCACGTCATACGAGAAAAACCAGTATCGATGAGACGGGTAGACGTGTAAGTCCATTGCCTCTTGGGCCTGCGTGAGGACAAGGCCATTGTCAGTTTCTCCCACGCATGATCTGATGTTTCTTTCATCTTGGCAGACTCGAAAACGACCCGCCAATTTTTCTCCCCAGGTTCCCGCTGTGAACAGCGGCTTCGCGGCAAACGGGCTTGATGCAGATGCGGACCTCCACGAGTACTCGCTTGACCATCCCCAACAAACGGCCATGGCTCAGCCGCCTACCCACGCGGGGGTACCGTTCCCGCTCGACACTTTTCAGATGGACAATGAGCCCATCATAACGTCTGCTGGACCCTTTCAGCAGAACTTTTCCTTCTCGCCATCTACTTCACCAATGGTATCTCACGACCCCTTCTCTTCGATGTATGGTACCAACTCGATGCCGCCCCACTCGATGCCGCCCAACTCGATGCCTAGTGCCGACTTTTACTCGCCTCCTGGCTCTGCATACCAGTCGAACGTTTCCACCCCGCACCCCCTCGCCGAGACAGAAGGCTATTATTTTGGTTCCATGGACATGCGCCATCCTCGTCAACAGCCGTACCGGGCGGGCCCGTCCGGCCTGGGAACCACGCTGGGCCAGCAGTTTCCTTTTGCAAATGACGGCAGCATGATGTTTTCAACGTCGGCTCCTGGCGCCGATCCTGTATCGGCCTTCAACACACCAGGCACTTTCAGCCATATCAACCCCACCGCCGTGTTCCAACAGGAGCGCGCTGCCCGCTCTCCCGGGATCGGGCTGGGCCACGAGAATCCGTTTTCATTTGGCGCCGACTCGGACGAAGAGGACGGCGGAGCATTCGCCGACCGCAATCTTCCATTGTCCGACTATGCCACACAGACCATGGAGGACAGTCCCTTTGAACCCTCGGCGTTGCAGTGGGACCCAACACTTCCCGGAAACTTCAGCACCCAGGCGGCACGATATCCTGGCGGCCCTACCCGCAAGCAGGTGACAATCGGCGGCACCACCACGGACTATGTGGATGCGAACGGCGACTGGGAACGTGGAATGCTGGGTCGTTCTCAGTCCCAATCGTTCCATCCAAACGGCGCACGACTCGGAAAGGTGCCTAGGACAGCCTCAACACCGGGCTTGATGAACATGTTTGACTCCCCTCCTGCGGACCCGATGCATGCTTCCGGTTTTTCGTCCGTGAGTCGACCTTCATCTCCTTCCATGGGGCCCATGCATGGGTCTACAACCAATCTCCAAGGAATGGGTGGTGGACAGGGTGGTGATGCACCGACGACATGCACCAACTGCTTCACGCAGACCACACCGCTGTGGCGCCGAAACCCCGAGGGACAGCCCCTGTGCAACGCCTGCGGGTTGTTTTTGAAACTTCATGGTGTCGTGAGACCTTTAAGCTTGAAGACGGATGTCATCAAGAAGCGCAATCGTGGCTCTGGAACCAACGTTCCTCTCGGTAACTCCAACACCAGGTCCAAGAAGAAGGATCTGCCCAATCCCTCAGGGCCTGCAACAAGGAAGAATTCGACCCTGTCCATCTCCTCCACCGTCAACCCCCCTGCTCCCGCGCAAGTGAGCACTCCGCCAGCCCTCCAGAATAACCGCGCAGGGAGCGCCAACGAGGTTGAAAGCCCCGCAAGTGGTCCTGCGTCGGGTGGCAACACAGCTGGAAGTACCCCGACAAGCTTCGCAGGCTCTTCCAGCGGAGTTGTGGGTGGAAAGGGTGTGATTCCAATTGCCTCGGCACCCCTGAAGAACACTCCTGGACCTGGAGCTGCGTCCTCGCTGACGCGTACTGCGGCGCTTGGTTCGAAACGCCAACGACGCCATAGCAGAGGCGCTGCGGACCATCAGCATGTGCAGCAACAGCAACAGCAACCGCAACACTCTAGCAACGGTATGGACATCGACAGCCCAGAGAACTCGACTGGGTCCAATGAGACTGCGCGGTCGATCGGCTCTAGCAGCGGCTTTTCCACCACGACACCGCCTGGCGGGCTGGGGCTTGGCAATGGCTTCGGAATGTCTCAGCGGCCAGTCGCTCCGGGAGCCCGACCTGGAGGTCAGGCCAACAACATTGCTGGAGGCCAGGAATGGGAATGGCTCACCATGAGTCTCTAAGAAGCGGAGACGTATCCCCATTATCAGCTAAGGAGTGAAGTGTCTTCCACTCCTCGCTTTTATGCAGTCCAACCGTACATGTGTTATGGGTGGATTACCTTTATGTTTTGTATATGTTTCTTTTTTGATACCAGCATCTTTCGGGAAACCAAGCGGAGTTGTAACTGGAGTTATAACAGGGGGGGCGGGTACCAGGACGGATAGAACCGGATGGCCAGGGAGTTCGGAATGATGAGAAGCGGAGGGGAGAGCAGCGGCAGAAGCTGATGGTGATCCGGGTTACCTTTCCCCTTTCCTAGACGAATGTGGAGAGATGGGAATCTGGACGTCCACTGTCCTTCCTCTTTTTATAGAGAGGGTTTATCTTGGGATCGCTTGGGTTTCTCTTAGTTCAGGTGCTGCAGGGAGGAAGGCTCCAACGGCTGGTCGGGTGGCACTAGTTTAGATGGGTTTTCTGATGACTGGTTTCTTTCTCTTCCGTTCTTCCAGACACTCTTGGAAACTGTGTGTGTGCAACATATACGGGCACTGCACATACAACACGGCGACACAACGGCGACACAACACGACCCTAGCGTTTTAGTAGACATTGGATACCCTTTCCTTTCGAGTTCTTTTTCTTTTCCTTGGCTTCGTTTTGAAGAAGCAGGCATGGCGTCGCCATGCGGGCGACTGGGTCAGTAAGGTAAAGGGTTTCATCATGAGCTGCTGGGTGGGACAGGGCAACGGTATCGCTGGGTTATATACATACATACAGTAACAAGAAAAATCTTCAGACCAACAAGACTTGAGTGCCAGCGAGAAGACGAGCAAGCTCTGAGCCAAGGTGATGAGTGCCGAGTTGGGACATGGGATATTTTTGTTACTTTGTATTATTACTGTTATGGAACCCTTGATTCACTATCGTTTTGGTTAACATGTTTGCTTGCAAGACACCTCTCCCTTCCACTGACCAAAGAATCGGCAGATAGCTAACTAGCTATTTTTCAAGATACTGAGCACACCACCGACCTTGCCCGCAACCCCGGCGGCATACCCGGTCTCCACCACACCTTTCGCAAACCTCCAACTCCTCTCTTGGTCCGGGACGGGATATCGCATGGGAGGAGGGATGGACGTCCGTATTCCCACCCAGACGAAACGGTCCTCACATACCGACTTTACGTTGCACAGACCCCGGAGACCTTCTTCACCGGCAAAGCGGCCATAGCCAGAGCCAGCGATGCCGCCAAAGGGCAGCTGCACGGCATACGTCGCGCCAAAGTCGTTGACGGCGATCATGCCAGCCTTGATGTGCTTGACAATCTTGCGGATCCTCGGGTCGGATTCGGCGCCAAAGACGGAGCTGCCGAGGCCGAAATCGGGCGCGTTGGCCACGGCGAGGATGTCTTCGGCCGAGTCGGAAGGGGTCTTCATCAGGGTCATAACAGGCGCGAAGCACTCCTCTTGCGCAATGGCCATGTCAGGGGTTACATCGGCGAGGAGGGTGGGGGTGAAGTAGTGGCCTTGGGGGTGTTCGGGGTGGATGTGGCGTTTACCGCCGGCGAGGAGGCGAGCGCCCTTGGACACGGCGTCGGCGATGAGGGCTTCGAGGCGGGAGAAGGAGGAATCAGAGATCATGGCGCCTACGTCGGCTTCGGGGCCCAGACGGAGGGCTTTGACGCGGGGTTCGAGCAGGGCAAGGAGTTTCGGATAGATGGAGGGCGCGGCGATGATGCGCTCGATGCCGATGCAGTTCTGTCCCGAGGCTTGAAAGGATCCACGGAGGAGCGTCTCGACGATGCGGGGAAGGTCGCCCTTGCTGACGCTGTCGAGGATGATCGAAGCATCTTTGCCGCCCAGCTCGGCGACAAGGGGAATGAGGGCCGTGGCAGCGGACTCGGCCACTTTGTGGCAGACGGGACGGGAGCCGATGAAGGTGATGTGGCTGATCCCGGGGTGGGACGTGATGTGACCGGCAACGTCGGGCCAGCAGACGACGGTTTGCACGAGGGCGGGGTCATGACCATGGGCGACGAGGGCACCGCGCACGATGTTGGTGAAGTAGGTTGAGCTCCAGGCTGTTTGCTCCGAGACCTTGACGACGATGGCGTTGCCTGTGAAGAGGGCGCTGATGATGGGGCCGATGAAATTGTGGAAGGGGTAATTCCAGCTGACGAGCGCTGCCACGACGCCGAGGGGCTCGTAGTAGACCGTGTTGCGTTTGTAGGCCATGAGAAGATTGGTAGGGCGGCGCGACGGACGGAGGGCTTTCTCGCCGTGCTTGATGGTCCACACCAGCTTCTCGGCCGTGACGAGAACCTCGCCGAGCTGGGCGTCTACCATTGTCTTGCCGCTATCGAGACAGGCGATCCGGCAGATTTGTTCTTGATTGTCGAGGACATGCTGGAGGAGGGACCGAAGGACGGCGCGGCGCTCGCGGAACGAAGTTGCTGCCCATTTCGTCTGCGCGGTTTGCGCTTGTTCGACAGCGCGATCAATGGCGACGGGGGTAGAAGGATTCACGAGGCCGAGGAACTGTCCTGTTGCGGGCGCATAGCACTGCACGGCATCTGAATTCGGAGCCTAAACCCACAACATCAACTGTCAGCACGGGGCCCAGTCTCTGCCGGTGAGACTATGGAGCAAGAAAGGAAGTGGTACGTGTAGGTAGGTAAGGTACCTTGATCGATGGCTCTTCAAGAATCTCGACGGTCTCGGGGACCTTGGGCGAGGGGACTTTGTACCGAACTGGCTGATCGTTCTCGCGGATAGCAATGTACCAGACAGCACCCAGTGCCACAGCCGTCCAGACAAGCGACCACACAAAATCAGAAGCCTCAATTGACCTGCCAGTAAACCGCTTCAGTGACCGTTCCCTCGGACGTTGGTAACATTACAATGTGTCGACTTACGTCTTGTTTTGGAGCGCAAGGCGGAGCTGCTCAATCAAGCTTCGCGGAGCTTCGGGCACTGCCGCCATTGTGATCTTGTATATGAAATGCAGAGTTGAAAACTCTTCAACACATGAGAAGAAAAGGAGAAGGAAGACGATATCAGTTCACTCCGACGCGTTCGGCGATAGCATCGGGGTGCAATAAGCAGGGGGTGGCAGGCCGCTGCAGCTTCACCTCACGCCACTTTTTGATGGGTCCAGCCGACCCACCGCTGTCACAATCGCTCCAGCCTTTGAGGTTCTTGTCTTGGCAGGGGTACCATCTTGGCAGCCTCCACCCCGGTAGCCTGGATATACCATGTCGCGCATTCATTGGATCACCAGAGCTTCGATACTGATGTTGTATATAAGAGGAACTCTCACTAGTGATATTGATGATGATAATGTATGCAAAATGACTCTCCGTACAGCGTGCATTGGTTGTCTTATTCTTCTGGAACTGCTCCAAAAAGAGGCAATTCAACCCCAGAAAACCCCCTCCCCTCCCTCCCAAAGCTTTGCAAATGCACCATCCAAACGCCGGCTTCATCGATGTAGACAAATCAGGAAAAGAAAAAAGAACAAAGAGAGAGGAATGTGAGAAAAGGTCCAGTATGAAAGCATAGGAGAGCTTTTTTCACCACCGCGCCCAAAAGAAAAGAGCAACAACAGCAACAACAACAGCAACAACAACAACAACAACAACAACAACAACAACAACAACAACAACAACACCCTACCTCTTCCAACCAGCATCCATAAAAAATAACCCCTTGAACTCATCGATGTACGTGCGTGATGACGACATCCGGGATATCAAAAAAAAAAAGAAAAAAAAAGAAGAAAAAAAACAAGAGAAACCCCAGAATGGAATGGGATCAGGTAGAAAGGCCGAAGAATGAAGAGCAGCAAGACGCCCGCCATGCCAGGAAAAAAGCATTATGATACAAGGTACAAGGGAATGTCGAAATGTGTCTTTTTCTTGTTCAAGTACGAGATCTAAAAATTTGGAAGGTCCATGCGCTCACAGCGGCCTCAGTCAATGCTCTTTTTGGAAAAGGCAGAAAGACCTCTCTTTCTCACCGTCGTCAAGTTGAAACGCCGCTGCCCGGGCAGTCCTTGGGCTGAGTGAGTGGACTCGATTCTGCTGAGCCTCGCAGCCGAGGTGAAGTCGTTACTCGCCTCGAAGCTGGGCCGGACCCGATCTATGGATCGTCTCACCCGGTCGTACGATGGCCTGGTACGCTCAATCGACGGTCGCCCTGGTTGACGCTGTTCCGCTTCTATTTCATCTTCTTGTAGATCCATAGACGGCCGTCCCTGCATCATATAGTTGGTGCCGTCGCTGCCGTTCTGCGTCCGCGTGTTGTGCGTGGCTATGGATGGGGGATAGATAGGCCGCCTGTCTTCGTCCACGCTAGCGTATTGCTGGTGCTTCGATTTCCTGCTTCTGCCGGACAATTTGCCCGAGGACGTAGAGGATCCTGTCGACGTGCCCTCCAACCCTTCACTCGCGGCGGCATTCGCAGCGGCCGCATTGGGATCGTCGAACAAGCCCTGTTTGGCTTGTTCCCGGATGATATCCACATCATATGGAAACATCTGCTTCTGGATGCACTTGACAACGACGCGTGGAAGCAAGCAGATGGCTGGCGTGACAATGAAGCACATCCAGAAAGTCAACTCCTGGTAGATTTGTGGAGCGGCTTCGTAAAACGTCGAGGCGTAGGTACTAGCCGTGTACACTCCAGTCCAGAAGAAGATGAAGACGTCACTAATGACGATGGCGAGGAGTGTCAACCAGTCCCATCTGTAAGTGTTGATAAGAATGTAGGCGTTGATGGTGAGTACGGCTGGATGGGCGATGTAACACCCAAGACGCGTACGCTCGGCAATATCCAGACCGTTTGCGGCGGCGGTAGCAGTCAAGGTAACGAAGATAAATGGGATGAAGAAAACGGCAGCGGATTGATAGACACCATCGATCATGTAGAACCTAGATAGCGCTTGCTGGTTAGTTATGGGAACTCAACAAGACATAGGAAGACACATTTGTACTGACCAGAACTTGGTTTGGGTCCACTCCTTTCGCTCAATGCCGCGTCGGTAGAGCTGGGGAACTTGTAACGAGACGGTGTCGACCACATCCTGATCCAAGACACCCATGAGGATGACAGGGACCGATGTGAAGAACAGGTTGAACATGAGGATGTAGGTGTATTCGTAGATATAGGCGATGTCGAAGTTGCAGAAGATCTGGAACCAGAAGATGGCAAAGGTCCAAATCATGTTCTTGTAGAAGAAGTTACTAATCGACTCCGCCAAGCGCCGGTAGGACCATCTGCCATGGACAAGCACCAGTCTTTGTAGAAAGCGGAACTGTCCAATAGCGTAATCGGAAGACATCACTGCTTGACGACCCTCCTCTCCAGCGATACCGACGCCAACATCGGCTTCCTGGATCATGGCAACATCGTTGGCTCCATCTCCGACGGACAGGGTCATCACATCGAGGCCGTTCTTCACCATGGCGACAACGGCGGCTTTCTGAGCAGGACTGACGCGGCAACAGAGCACAGACTTGCACTGCTTGCACAGAAGGAGAAACTTCTGCTTTAAAGCGTCGCTGAGCACCCATCGAAGGGTAAAGCCGTCGATCACGAGACCGTGAGTAGCGGCTGGTGCCTCGTGGTCCTTTCTGGCAAGCTTCAACTCCGCATCGCTGCCCGTCATGTTGAACTTCGCCAGGCCGTTGTTCAGCTGCTCCTCGGCCTGAGCCAAATAGTCCTCTTGTGATGAAGAGCCACTCTCGTCCTCATTGACCTGAATGCGAAGGAGATCCATGTCATTGTGCAAAAGATTGCACGAAAAGCCGATGTTGATTGCCGTTTCGACTTTGTCGCCGGTGAGGACCCAGAGTTTGATGCCCGCGTCACCCAGGAGGGCAATCGTATCGGGCACGCCGTCCTGAAGACGATCTTCGATTGCTGTACCTCCCAGGAGGCTGAGATCTCGCTCGATTTTATCGGCAACCTCCTCGAGTTTCTCCTCACGATTCTCAAGAGCTGTCGCGGCCATATCGTGCTCCTTGCGCCACTCGCGATACTCTTCCTCCGCGAGCTCCTTCTCAGCAATGCACAGCGTACGCAGGCCCTCGATAGCGAACATTTCGAGATGCTGGGCAGTTTCTTTACGAAGTGCCGCCTGCTCCCCCTTTTTGAGGCGCGAATAGATGATGCTGTCGGCACCTTTGCAGAACAACAGAATCTTGCCGTCAGGCATCCTGACAATCGCACTCATCCTCTTCCTGCTCGAGTTGAATTCGATAACATTGAGGACTTGGTAATGTCTGTCCGTACCCATGACATTGACATTGATGCCGTCATTTGCAGAACCAAGGACGGTAAAGCCCATGTCACGCGCCGTTGCGACCAATGCCGCTTCATCGGGTGACTGGGCTTTGAAAACCATCTTTGGCGGATCGCCGGGTTGCTTCTCAGCAATCACGGTATGGCAAAGAGCAAGTACCAACATGAAATGCTCGTTCGCCTTCTGTTGCTCCACTCCGTTCTTACCGGCCAGGTCCTCAACAAAATCGGGCGCAATGAACGTCAGGTCGTCGTCGTGAAGGTACGGGTTATCGTGAAGTCCACGAAGCCCACGAAGAGCCCTCACCTTGGCCTCGGCGATCTCTGCCTTGATCGTCTTGGACTCCTGTTCGACATCGATGCCCATTCTCTTGTTCATGCCGGCCTGTGCCTCTGTGTACGCCTCGCCATAAGGTTGCCCGTTGATCGTTGCCTTCTTGAACTCCATGACGTTCTGGGTGAGGGTGCCTGTTTTGTCTGAAAAGATGTACTCGATCTGGCCAACGTCATCCGAGATATTCCAAGACTTGGGAATGCAGGGCTGGTCGATCTTGTCGTAGTACATCCCAAGGTCGCTGTAAATGAAGTAGGCCTGCAGAGTCCGGACGATTTCAAGAGAAATATACAACGAGATGGGTACCAAATTCTGGAAGACGATAACGGCAGCCCAGAAAGTGATGAAGCCAGTCAGCTCTGGAGTCGATCCAATGGCCCCGTATTCAAACCAAGCCAAAGATGCGTCCGTTTTAGCCCAGGTCACACCGTTCACAAAGGCTGCGACCAGACACATGACCAACAGGATTCCAAAGTTGCAAATGACGTTGAAGTTGAGCTCGCGCGCGATGCGGGCCCGCTTACTTGGCGTAATGCCGGCATTCATCATGATTTTCGTGTCGTGGCCGGTAAAGACGACGATGCCGAGGGCCCAGTCCGTGTTTCGCAGGTTGCACCCACGAAGGAGCATGTTGTCGATGGTGATAGCCTCAGACATCTCCCTTGGCTCACCCTTGGGATCCCATGGGACTTTTTGACGCCACTTGATCGCGCCGTTGTACTTGTACAGATTTGGCTGTGGTGGTTCACTGTCAATCATAAACTGCGCTCGCTCACAATCCCGGGCATGCTTCAGCGTGCGGCCGCAGCGAAGAGCGGACCGAACTTTCAGGTTAGTCTCGCCGTCCAGATTTTTGGTTTCGACGTAACAGGCACCATCTGGATCCGACGTGGCCAAAATGATAATATCGGCCGGCAGCTCGTCATCGTTGTAGATGCGGACGAAGTCGCCAACGACCAGGCTCTTCCAGGCGTCCTTGTGGAATCTCGCCTTGCCTGATATCGGAAGGTCAGGATTCAGCAGATCACCCTTGAGCGTCTGAAGAAGAGTGCCCTCATTCTCGACCGCAGCCGAGATGGTAGGCATCTCCTCGGTGGTACGCGGCAATGGCGAGGGCACCGGTGTCATCTGGATGTCCTCTTGAGCTGAGACGAATGAGTTTCTCGACCTCGGCGAACCGACAGATTCCCACGGCGTGGACCTCGTCTCGATTGACATGCGTGGATCGACCGTCGTCTGAGCCGGTTGTTCCTTCGCAGCGGCATCCTTTTTCTCGAACAGCGCCAGCCAACCGCGCCACATCGCGCCGAAGAATTTCGATGTCGCCTTTTTGATCCTCCGCCATAGTGAAACATTATCCTCCTCAACATTAACATTTTCGACGCCGAGCAGCCGATGGACTGGGGCGTTATTGAGCTCATTATCGAGAATCGTCCGTCGGTAGTCTTCTATGGCGTCTTTGATGGCCGTGACGCAAATAATAAAGATTAATGGGACCGCGTTTAATCCGGGGTTGACACCACCGAAGATAGGGAATATCTGCAAGCATCAAAGGGTCAACGTCCAAGCTTGGTACAACAAAACAAAAAAAACATGGACGAGCGAAAAGCTACTCACAACTAAAATGACAAGGAAGAGGAAGAAAATATTCGCAACGTTGTGAAATTGAAAGAAAAGGTTCTTAGGGATGAAAGACAGAGGCGTGTATTTGGCCGTCCGGATCTTGTTTCGCGGATATTGTTGAAAGGGTTTCCCCTCTTCATCTTGGAGTCCGCGCGGCAGCGGGAGGCCAAAGTACAATTGTCTTGGGGCAGCACCGCCTTCATGTGCATCTACGCCCTTCGAGTCTTC
Source organism: Podospora australis (assembly GCA_033296905.1). Lineage (NCBI taxonomy): Eukaryota > Fungi > Ascomycota > Sordariomycetes > Sordariales > Podosporaceae > Podospora > Podospora australis. The sequence goes on along the minus strand of MU864405.1, from coordinate 62,501 downwards.
CACTACCTCATCGGGTTTTGACGAGCCTGCTGTTCCTCCCGATGCTCTCTTCTTCTCCGTTGCAGTCCTGTTGTGTTTCCTGCCGATCAGGGAGAGGCGCTTCACAGAGCCACTCTTGACTGTCAGCTTCCGGGTGGCCCATCGAGTCCTTTGCATCGAGATTTCTCGTCCAGCGCCATCACCCCCTTGTTCGTCTATCGCTGGGGGCGGAGGTGGAGGTGGAGGTGTCATTCTGAGGAGGGATCGCGGGCAACGCCCGATCAGCCCGATATCTTCGCCAGGCTGGCCAAGTTTGGCCCTGTCGCTACTTCGGCGCCACCACAGTCGAGATGTTTCCTATTTCCGAAAGTCTATTCAAGAGTCGTGGTGTTGTGTTCGTTCAAAGTGTCGAAGCGAAGCAAGACGAAAGAAACGCTTCCCGTGCTGTCTTGGCGTAAATCGTCTTTTTTTTTTTTTTTTTTTTTGTCGTGTTTCGGAAGGACGACCCCGTCTCTACCAGCGAAGCGTGTTCGTTGTTCCACGGAAGCAGTAGTCAATTGCACTGCGGATTCGAGACGACGTGCTATGCCCGGGACCCTGAGCAAATATGGACCGGTGCCAGCAATTGGGTCGCGTTCGTGATGCTGTTCGTAGGCGGGTTCAGGGAGAGATTTTGATGCGCGCAACCTGGAAAGGCGATGCGTAAGGCCAAAGCTGGTGGCGGTCCGGAACAGCCGGGATTATACAGCCAGCAGGGAGGAGGAAACCAGAAACCATGCTATGGCGAAAGCGGGCCTGACAAACTCGAACGTCGGGGTGCGGAGCGTTGTGATGATCGCGGGCACGAGGTAAGTCATGGAACTTCCCTGTCAGACCCTTTTTTTTTTCCTTTCCAAAGGGAGAACAGAAAAGGAGGAGAAAAATTCGACAAACAACGCCGCACTTCCTGGACTTTCTCCTGGGCAAAATGGACACGCTCCGGGGCTGGATCTGATCAGGAGTGCGAACTGCGGGTTGGCGGGCGGGCAGCGTTCTTCCCAGAACCTGGACAGGTTCAAGCGCAGAGAGGCCACACTACCAAACGGGGGTGTTGCCCGCTGAATTCCCGGTCCCTGAATTGGTCAGCAATCCATGTCCCGTAAAGCTCTCATTTTACGGCGTCGCGGCACAAGCTGGGAAGGAGTGGGTCTTGGAAGCCGGCACAACTGTGTATTGCATACGAAGTAGCGGCCAGCAGAATCAGAGAAACAAAACACTTCAGTGACAGGAGATACTTCGTCCATCCATGGGAAATCAAGATATAGCACTACGATCCCCTACACTAGAAGCCGTGTCACTCTTGATCTTTCCCACCTCTTGATTCCATTGACAGGTCCCTTTCGGTGGAGGTAGAACCTCTCACAGGAGAAGCTTACTTCGGTACCTAGTTCATTCTGATGAAATCAACGGGCAATACCTTAGCAGTTACTCGGGACAACGCTTGAGTTATGTATGTACGTGGTGTAAAAAGACTTCCCGATTTGTGTCTTTCTGCTGGTCACTTGTTTTTATGCTGCAACTGCAACGTTCAAAAGGAGGCTAAGAAATTCGACTACCACTTTGGGCAGTGGATCAGCGGGGACGCAGAAGGGGTCACCAATTTGAGTGCAAAAACAAAAAAAAAAAGGGTGGTTGACGATCCTGATGCAAGACACTGTCCACCTTCTTCAGACATTTAAAATGCATGCTTTGTGCTTGTGTAAAGCGAACGGGAGCGCGTCTGTGTCAGGCCGCAATTGATAACGCCATTCCAACTTTTCATCCATCCTCACTCAGCCTTCTCTCCAGTATTCGGAAAACCCAACCGACGTTCAACGTCTTCCCGTTCATTTGAGCGGACACAAAAGCTGGGGGGAGTGCCTCGATTCGCTTGATTCGTTCAGACCATTTCGGAACGTACCTCGGGTTTTGGCTATCGCCCGGGCCCGACATCGTTGCGTCTTGGGTTGGATGCACGATCCCACTCCAGCTCCGTCGAAGGTCGGCGGAAGAATGGGGAAAACGCCATATCTGCCTCGTACAAGATGCACCGTCGATTTAGTATTATTTATCTAGGGGTTGGACGATGAACTGCCAATTCAACGGCCTGGGCCCGAGACGAGAGGGTCCCGCTACTCACATGGGAAACAACACAACAGGCGACACGGCTGCAGCAGATGCCAAGTCCGAAGAGCGAAAAAAGGACAGGGTGAGGTTGGAGGTTGACCTTCCGTTGGTGATGATGACCCCCCTATTATGATTACCCATTCTTTACGGGCGGTGCCTCTTTCACAGGTTCTTCGAAGCGGGCAAAATGATATAGGGGCGAGCTTTGGTGATCTTTTCACCAAGCATCTAGCGTGGTGTGATTAACCAACACCAGAGCGTTGGATGAACCGCTTTCCATGGTCTGCGGATCATCAAAACCCGAACTTCCGGGCGATGTCATGGTTTTTGGGGCCGCAGCATATACTACACCTCAAGACTACTGGTACCATCATCCAACCCCCTCCTGATTGCGCCGGGCGGTGGATTTTCCTGTCATTTAGGTGTCGCAAATCTGCTGCGCCTGACGGTCTGCTCCCAATCAAGGGTCTGGATACGTCAGGTTACCACTCGTCGCCAGCTCTGGGCGGGGTTTCATACCACGACGTCAATGCAAAAACAAAAAGACTGGCAACCGAAACGTCTGTACTTTGTATTCGGGTGGCGTGCCCCTCGTTCAGCCCCTCGTTCAGCCCCTCGTACGCAGTATACTACTGTACATACTCGAGTCATCAGCCTTATCTCCTGCGCAAAGGGTTCAGCTCCAGACCGCTCGTCATGAATCGTTGTAAATGTTCTTCAAGAGGAGACCTGTTATGTGGTCACGTTCCGTGATACGAAAAGGACTGGCTGGTATCGTTCAAGTGTTGGTTCCCATGTTCGCGTATTCGCGTACGCCTTGCAACATCAAGTTGAGGAATTGAGGTTTTCTCGAGACGCCCCTCGTACAGACCTCGAATATGATCCCCTTCTCCGTACCTCATTTACGTACCACACCACCGAACATACGAAATTGAATTGGTTGTGCAACTACTAGGTAGGTAAGGTATTGGCAGCCATGCGTCTCGTGGCTTCGTGTCTGCCTCGCCAAAGGAAGCACAGACCAGTGCAGCTTTTCATGAACTACTCGTCTCAAACACGACTTCCATTTCCAGAGACGCGTCTCATTCGTAGGGACCTTACCTCTCTTCGGTACCATCACCAATAATCTTGACTCCATCTCAACATCGTGTAAAAATACCTAACCACAGCCAAGGTCCCAGGGACTGGACTGACACCTCGTTCAATATGGTTAACAACGGCAGTATTGCCAGCTTCTTCAAGCCAGTCCCGAAATCATCCCAAGGCAGCTCACCGTCAGAACCCCCGGCCGCGCCACGGCCAAGCCTGTCTCCAAAGCTCAAGTCTCACCTACCCTCAAAATCGTGCACGGATTTCAAGGAGGATTCCACCACTGGGTCAGAATCTGAGTCTTGCAAACCCGCAGGGGTGAAATCAGAAAACGCCACGCTGTCGTTATCCTTATCCCCTTCCATACCCCCGACCCCAAAGAGGCCTTCAGCACTTGACTTTCTCTCTCCAACACCACCTAAACCCCCGAAGCCCCGGGACAGAAACGCGGTGATCCAAGATTCAGACGATGATGATGACGACGACATCAGTTCAGACGATGATCTTCCGGACTTCTTTGCGAAAGGTTTCATGTCGGCGTCAACGGCGACAGCGTCAACAACAGCACCCGCGCCAGCAGCTGCCACTCCAGCTGTGAGGACGTTTGCTACGCCAAAAAGAAGACGCACGACGAACCACGATATATACTCATCGCCCTTGACCATAAACGCCAAGAAAAAGTTCGACTTCAACGCTCTGCTGAAGGAAGTGGCAGCCGATAATGCCGTCGAGGAGAGTGAGCGCCGGATGAGGGCCGCCCTGGCCAAGGGCTCTCCGACAAAGAAAAAGGTGGACGTCACTCTTCATGAGCTCATGGAGGAGGCATTGTCGGAGGCCGAAAACAGCCAAGATGAAAGCAAGAACAGGAAAACCATTCTTGCGATCCAGCGGAACGAGGCAAGCGAGGAACGGAAGGAGTGGTGCTTCTTCAACGCTGGGGACAAATACGCCGGTGGGTTCCAGAGCCCCTCGATCGAAGTCCGCCAGGCCTTCCCGCGTAGTAGTGCCAACGGGAACTGGAAATTTCTTGCTGAAGAGAAGGACCGGAATAATTTCTTCGAAGGCGGTCTGCCGTATACCCTTCAGACCCGGCTACAGGATCTTCCAGATGAGATGTTCTTGTGGATATTTCACGAATTTCCCCACGAAAAGTCGAGGAAGCTCCGGGAGGAGTACCTCCGACTTCTTGGTGCGTGCCCCGATCAGACGAGACGGCTCGTGGACGAAGAGTGCGTCTTGCAACTCTTCCAATGCGTTGGGGCTTCAGAGTCAGCGTGCGCAACCAAGCGACAGCCCGAGAAGGAAGCTTGGCAAAGGCCATACGGCTATCTCGAACGAGACTGGGTTCCTCTGCAGAGCGTTCTACGTGCTATAGAACTCATCGCCTATGGCCTCAGTGCTCCCTCGCTCACCCAGTGCATGACGTTGCTCCTCCGTCTCGGCATGGACAATGTGGTACGAGACGAGCCGAGCATCACAAAAGGCCACCAGGACGCCCTGTGCAGCGTCGCGCAGGCCGTCCCACAAGCAGCTTGGAACGGTTTTGTAAGTTTCTCAAATTTCCCGCTTGACCGTGGTGTCGCAACCCAGCCTCCTCACTAAACCGCCAAACAACTAACCAACCACTCTACAGTGTGGAGATGTTATCGATTCTCTCTATACCCATACCCCGGAAACTGGTTTGAGGTGGAACGCGGTATCCGCCATTCCCTTCCTCAACCTGCGGCTGATAGAACTGCGCCGGCGCCTGGCTCTCGTATTTGTGTTGGATGACCCTCAACGGGGTCGGTGCCATCCCGCCACAATATTCAGCATGCAATCGGTGATTGACCGGGTGGAAGGCGCTGAAGAGTTCATGATCAGCCGCAATACTACCGACTATGCGAATCTGACGGCGCTCATTGAATTACTCGGCGTGGCGATCGGGGACGGGAGTCCCCCGCCCGAAGGTGCTGGCTCTGAAGCAATCAAACAATACGACAACGAAGTCGACGGCCTGGCACGTCATATCAAGCTGATGTGGTCAAGCATATCTGACTCTGGTGCCGGTCAGTCATCGCGATGGGATGCCAAAACCAAGCTCAAGGATTTCGAGCGGAAGCTCTCGTACATCGTGCGCAGCAGACCACCTCCCAAGGATGATATCTTTCGTTTGAAGGAGAACGACGACGAGATTCAGAAGCCGAAGCAGCAAGAGTATATGCATACTTGGATGGCAAGCAAGAAACCAACACCGAAAACATCCTGAGGACTGCGAAGTGAATCGATGTTGAGCACTGATTGGGCTTGCAGGTTCGAGGAAGACAGCCGATTGAGGCATGGTTTTTGATTGCTCATCAAGCGGAGAACATACACAAACCCTCGTTCATATACGGTCACAAGAACGGCCCTCTGCTACCCTCTGCATCCCGGCTTGGTTTCAGCGTACTCGCTTGGTTGCTTTCATGTACTGTGTCAAAATTCAGAAGAGCAATGCTTTCAAGCGAGCTTGGTGTATAAACTGTGCTTATGGCCTTCCTGGTCCGGGTCTACAGCGAACGCCTTCCAAAAGAAAAAATGTGTTGACATAGGAGTAGTATAAGAAATCAACGGTTTAGTCAAAGAACTTGCGGTTGGGGTTCTCGCCGAACAAAGCCTTGCGCATGGCCGGGAGAGCGCTCGTCTTGAGCAAGTCCAATCTAGCCTCCAGAGTGTTGTTGATATCGATCTTGCCCTTGCCACCGATGATGATGACGCCGCCGGCACTGTTACACATGATTAGCATACCCAATCCCACCTAAGAAATGGGCTGAAAGCAAAGAAATCGAGAAGCTCACCTCCCCTCGCCCACAGGGTTCTCCTCATCAATTGTTGCAGACACTGACTGGCCCGTCGTCTCCTTGTACTCGGCCGCAGCCGCCTCAATGGCTGTTTTAACAAGCTCATAGTCGGCCTCACGCGCCCGGATTTTCAAGTCAGGCTCGTTCATGGCATAGAACCCCTCGAGAATCAGTCCCTTCAATACACCCTCGTAGCGGGACTTGTCGGCGGCGGCCTCGCCGAGGCGCTTCTCGGCAGCGGCAAAGATGTCGTCGAGCAACTCCTGGCGAGCACCAAGAACCCGGAGCCGGGTCTTGTTGGCGACTGTGGACCGTGTGATCTGCTGTGACATACCAGCTTGCTTGAACTTCTTTTGGTAGACAGCGTCAATGGCGTTGGTTTCGGTAAGAACGAGGTCGCCTTTCTCTTTGGCGAACTCCTCGCCAGCTTTGATTTCGATCTCGCGGGCCTTCTCGCTAGCTTCTTGCTTGATGAAGGCTGTCATCTTGCGAAGTTCTTGTCCGACCTATTTCGGGAGGGAGTTGAAGCTGGTCAGTAATCTAATGTTTGTTCGATACGAGGAAGACGGGGCTCGAGGTGCGTACCTGATCGTCGGACAAGGCGTGGATTTGTGACATTTTGGGCGGGTGGTTATGAGGAATAGGGGTTTTTTGAGGTGCCGCGATGTCCGTCAAGGACGAAGAGTGCAGGCCAAGTTCGCGGGGGGTTGTTCGTGATAGCTACCGCGGTGTTGATAGTGAGTGGTCAGATGGGAATGACGTCTACACGGAGGAGCGGAATAGATAAAGTGTTGAGACAGTTGGTATTTCTAAAGACTTTCGGATGCAAGATGGAGGTGCGTGAGGTTCAGTTGTTGGTATGCTGTGGTGCTGTGCTGTGCTCCGTCGGTGGATGATGTTCTAACCAACAGTGGTGCCGTTGACGCAGCTCGCCCTCACCATTGCCCAGATGGACCTGGTTCCCGCTTGGCATATGGGGCGGGCGCTGCTGACAAGCAACAGCACCACCACCCCTGGCTGCGCTACAGAGCTCTCAGGACCCAGCAGCGGCGCAATCGCTCAAGGCAAGAGGAGTGTACAAGCCACACGCCTAGCACCCCCCGCCTATCACCGATAAGATAAAAGATTACGTCAGAAACTTGGATCAGCCACAATGCTTGATTCCTGTGGCTGATGTTGATTGTCACCCACGGGCCACCGCACTGCCGTCAACTGTGTCGCATGCATACATTTCCCGCCTGTGCTGCTGCAATCCCACTGCAATCATTCCGGCAGGCCAACCGATGCACTGACAGCCCGGGCAAACCCCTCTTGGCAGTGGACACTCGACCTGAAGCACCTCCCCTCCATATTGCGGATTTCCAGGCCCAGCGCCACCAGTGGAACACATGAGCTGGCGTCAGATGGTGACCCCAATGTTTCGTCTGCGAATCCCGTCGTCTCTCCCTCCCATTCATTCCACCATCGATTTCACTGTCCATACCACCCTTTCGTAATGCAACAGCCCCTTTTGCGGCCAGGTCTCTGACCGTTCCCGGCAACGAAAAGCTGAACAATCTGGGCCTTCGATGTTGGTGGCCAGCGTCGAGTTGTCTCACAGTCTCGCCGCAACCAGTGCTGTCCGGAGCAATTTCAGGTCTCTCTTCAGGCCATATCTTCCCCGGGTCCAGAGACGCCCGCGCCTCGTGATCGCATCGCACGTCGCCCGCAACCTTCGCCGCCCGTGAACTGCTTCGTACACACACATAGCTACACTCAATTCCCGCGTCCATCGTTCGGTTTCCTGCCTCTAGCCCAAAAGTGCCGGAAGCAACCGTTACGCCAGCGTCACTGATTGACGTTTCTCTCTGGCAACGGTCTTCTGAAGCGGTCCGCGACTCAGACTTTCCATCCATCCCGTCGACCGGCTCTTGCGGGCCGCCAGTCTGTAACTTTCACTCTTCCCGACATCTGAACGGCGAGTCGCATTACACTCGACTTTCACGCCTTTTCTCCAACCCGCTTGTCTTTGTTTCTTATCCGAAATTTAAAATCCACATCGAGATAACCTCCTAAGGCCTCTGCCACTTTTTTCACAACGCTGGTTTTCTTCTTTTCCTTTGTTCCTTCGATAGCAACTTCTGGCTACCAACAACCCCTATGAGAATCATATAGGACACCGCCATTTCGCCTGCGAGCTGCCAGATGACCGGTTGTCCTCTGGCGCAATGGGGCTCATAGGCGGTATCTCTCCTGGCGGGGGCATTGCTGTAAGTCGCACACCTACCTGCACGTTGCTCGCTGCCCTTCCCCCGCGATGTCTACCAATCTGTCGGCTGTGTACCGGGCGGTTGCTCACACGGGTGGTGTCACCTCCTCTCTAGCTCGGTATCATCGTCGGCCTACTATCCACAAGTGTTCAGAGCTTGGGTCTCACACTCCAACGAAAATCGCATATACTCGAAGATGAAAAGGGACCTTACGATGTGAGGCGCCCACCATATCGAAGGAGGAGGTGGCAACTAGGGATGGGGATGTTCATCATGGCCAACGTGCTTGGGAGTTCGATTCAGATCTCGATGCTTCCGTTACCGGTCTTGTCGACACTACAAGCTTCCGGCCTTGTCTTCAACTCGATCTGCGCCACCCTCATACTCGGAGAGCCGTTCACGAGGTGGTCATTATGGGGGACACTGCTCGTTTGCGGAGGAGCGGTTCTGATAGCAATCTTCGGGGCGATACCATCACCAGCACACAAGCTGTCCGAATTACTTGACCTCCTGGGAAGACGGCCGTTTGTGATATGGATGTCGTTTCAGGCCGTTATCGTGATTGGGATTGCAGTTGCGACAGAGGTTATCAGCCATTTCACAACGCTGATGCAAGATACACGCTTTCGACTGGCTCGGGGGTTTGCGTACGGATGCATAAGTGGTATTCTGTCTGCGCACTCACTTCTCGTGGCCAAGTCAGCCGTGGAGCTAATCCTCAGGACAATTGTGGACGGTGACAATCAGTTCATCCACTGGCAGTCTTGGATGCTGGTGCTCGGCCTTGTCACGCTGGCGCTCAGTCAACTGTACTACCTTCATCGAGGCCTTAAGCTGGTCTCCACCTCGGTGCTGTACCCGTTGATATTCTGCGTCTATAATATCATCGCGATTCTCGACGGCCTCATTTATTTCCGCCAAACCGATCTCATCGGTCCGCTCCGCGCCTGTCTTATCACGCTTGGGACCGCAATTCTTCTTTTCGGCGTGTTGGCGTTGTCGTGGCGACTCAATGATGAACAACATACCCCAGGTGTTGGCCAGTCCAGTCTTGCCCCGGGTCTCGGCCTGGTCGAAGATACCGACGGCGAGGAAGAGGAAGAGGAGCACCTCCTACAATCTGCACTCGAAGACGAGGCGGAAACCACCCAACAACCCGATTATACCAACTACCAAACGTTCAAATCATCACGATCTATTACGATTTCTGGCGAAAACACGCCAGCTCCCGCAACAAAACAGATGCCTTTGCCGCGACACGTGAGAACAGTGTCATCCCGATGGTCTTCGGAGCGGGCCGAGATATGGGATGAACTTGAAGACAGGGACTTTTCGGCGCCATCTTCCCCGATGTTGAACAGGAGGCGATCAACCACCCTCCCAGCAAGGGAAGCTTCTCGGTTACTCCCGAAAAGAGGAGCAACGGCCTTTCCAAATCTAGGCCCCGGTGGTGACGCAGCCGTGGATACCGAGGCTCTCGGCTCATCCAACCCGAGGAGAGATTGTAGGCGGAGGAGGAAATCCACTGGCTTTCCTGGCTTTACCGCTCGGAGGAACACGACGTCACGAAAACCATCGGGTGGGCTCCAGGACGCCGTGGGGAGCATATGGAGGATGAGGTGGTGGAAGAACGGCAGTAGGTCGAATGCACCAGTACTGCCGATAGCCTCTTCCTCTGCGGCTAGCTCGCCGCAGATCCGCTCGGCCAGCTGGGCGGGGGAGGCTTATGGGGACAACTCCGCCGCGGAGCCGTTACTGGGCGGCGAGAATGAAAGCAGGAATAGTACCAGTAACAATAGTGACCGACCGACTCCGCAAGATCCAAGAACGGGTCCAAGACCGTCGTCTGGATCGGGGCTACGGCATAGTAGTAGGCAAGAAGACGATTCACCGGTATGAGGGGACATGGGGAAAACATGTACAAGTTCAACGAACGCTTCTTGCTTGTTTTTTTAGGTTATTTTAGTCGTTGCATAACAAGCGATATCATATTCATCCAAGCGCGCTGCTGATATTGTGGGTTCTTTCTGTGACCTTTTGTATGGATAAGCATGTTCATCTGGGTACTATAGTAAAGTCAGATTATGTTGTATACTGATAGGAGGTTGGCCAGGCTGATATTGACTTGATAACCTTGCGTACTATATATTGGGTCATACAAGTTACTCCAGACGCCAGATCCTATATGCGAAGGAAGACTTTTCCATCAAGTACCTAAGGGAGGACAACACGATTGCATCATTGCAAGACCCGACTCCATTTCGACTGTCAAAAACGAGCATGGGCGAACAGGTATTCGGATATTCTCCGATTCTCTGACTTTCCAGGTAAATTGAGCCACCGACCCCGATCCGACCTCGGCGGATCATTTGCTTTTGTAACGAAACCCAGTATGATCTGCTCCGGTCACACCCGTCAGTCTGGGGAAAGGAGACCGAAAACATTGACCATTGGACCCTACCTACCCTAATCCGGCCACACACACACACACACATGTGTGTGTATGTGGTCTCTGGGGTTGAGGGTAGGGTGGCAGAGTGGCAGACCTACTCTTTGCGGCACAGGAAGCCAGAACCGGGACCACCTAGACCACCTAAACCCCCGAGACGGACCTAGTACAGCGGCACAAGTGAGCTTAATTCCATAATTTTTTTGGACGTATGTGTGCAGCAGGGTAGGCAAGGTAAGGTAGGTATCGATGCATTTGAAGGGATTTCCTAGATTGACAGGCTGTCATATGAAGCAATGATCAAGCGACGTCAGTTGGGACAGGACGAGGTGCAGAATGTGAGCGACGGCAGAGTAAGCGAGTGCCGTGTTCTAGAGTTTTTATTATCTTCTTCTGGCAAGGTCAAAACATGAGCAACTTCCGGTTTAGAGGTCAGAATATCATAAGCAGTAGCCAAGTGAATCTTGTCGATTGGGTATAAGAACAACGTGTAACGCTTTGATGTAAAAATACTAGTGCCAAGGTCATATATGTACAAGTCGGGAGGGTCATCGAAGGAAGCCCGAGAGAGAAAATCGAAAGAAAATGAAAAGATCGGGCGTGTGAATGAATGAATGAAGTTGGTGTTGGTGATGGTGCGGGTTTTGAAGTGGTTGTGCGTTGACAGATGGTCGATTCCCTTCTTTCCTCTCTCCTCTCCCCTCCCTGGCATCGCCCAGTTCCAAATGAGACTGCCGTCTGAGATCCTTTCCAAAGCTGGGATATAGAAGAACTTCTCTCGCTAAGTTACTGCACTTGAAAATCGAATGGCCGAATCGGAATCGAAATCGAAAAAAGAAGCCGTGGTGTGTAAAATACGGGACTGGTGCCGTTGGTTCCCCCCCCCCCCCCCACACCTTTTTTTTTTTCTCTCCCCTCTTAAATCCTCCCCGCACCAATCTTCTCGTCGATGTGGCGGAACCTCTCCATCTCCTTACGATCCTTGAGCAGGCACGCAGTGGCCATGATGAAAGCAACGTCAATGCCGACCATGCCGAACATGGCGGTGAAAATGTTGTCGAGGAACACGTTGGCGAACGAGGTGATTGGGGTGGCGCACCCGCGCATGAGTGCCGCGGCCGCAGGACTGGGGCACGTTGCGTCTGTGATGAAGGCTGGTGCTGAGCTATTGAAGTATCCGCAGCAGTTGAACTATTTTGACATGTTAATCATAAGATTCTGTTTCGATGTAGAATGATGAGAGGAACTCCGACGCACCTCTGCCTGCATGAGTTGCTGGATGTCGGCAGGTTGAGCAACATACAGAGGCCCAAAATCCTCCCTCGTCCTGAGCGTCAGGATCCAAAGAAATAGGCCGACCACCAAGCTGAACATGGCACAAACAGTAGTCATGTAACCCCCGAGCTTAAGCCACCCGCGCGAAGACGTTGCCAGGCCTGGCAGCGTAGCGATAAAGGTGATGAAGATGAAGACGGCGTTCGCAATTCCTGCGTTCAGAGGAAACCTTTGATAGAGAAGATTTCTGGCCGCCTGTCGCCCGTTCTCTGGAATCTCATCGCGGATGTTCCCTACAATCACCGAGAAGCCGATCATGAAGACTCCCATCAACAGGAAGAGACCGTCGGCGACAACATACGCCAGCTGTACTTTGTTCACCATCTTGTCGGTTGTGTTTGTGTGATTATTCACTCGAGAGAACCCTTTCAACTTTTGTTTCTCCCGTGTACCCCTTTTCTGACTTTTCGTCTCCAATTTTGTGTCTGCAACACAACTGACGTCCGGCGTCCTTCTCTTTCTTTTTTGCTCGCTTTCTTGTCCTCGTCCAGTCGAAGACGTAGTTATGGATCTATGATTCGGTAATGAGCGTATCGACGGGTTGAGACTCGACCTGCAACTCCCAGCACCCAAGTGAACACGATTGATTAAAGGTATGAAAAGGCGAGAAGAATAATTAGGTCGTTTTCGTTTTTTCCTGGTGTTATGACATTGAGCGGTTCGACTTGGCGGACTTCGATAGAGGGTGGAGAGTTCGTCGGAAGATCGGGGGAGCACACCACCCAAACGAGAAACAAACACGCTTGTTGGGAAAAAAAGAGAGACTGTGAGGTTCTAGCCTCGAACAAAAACGACGCCACAGAAGAGAAAGAATTAGATGGGATATCCTGTCCCAGAAGGAAGATAGGGAGGAAAGAAAAAGAGTAAAAAGAGAAGCCGAAGCGACACAACGCTGGACGGGAGCTAGGGACTACGAGAGGGCCAGGCGGACAGGTCTCTTCCAGAAAGACCAGACAGGGCGCGAAGCATGGATCGAGACACACTCCGCCTTACTGCGTACGACACCCACAGCAACAACATTGTCTGGGCATTGCTTCAATTTCGCGGCAGGAAACATGCAATTCTGACTCCACCAGTGCGAGTCAACCGCCTGCTTCAGACTTGGTAGGGAGTTCATATCCAGTGGTGTCCCTTCTCGTGAGAGATTCACGGTCCCTGACATGAGCCGTTTCAGATGGCGTCGGGAGACAAGGGGTCACAGGGGTTGAAGGCGCCACGCACGAGCCATCTGGTGGTCTTCTGCCGCCGAGTGTAACGCCGCGGGGCCGCAGCCTCTGTGCCCAGCGGCTCTTTTTCCTCTTTTCCCCCCCAAATCCCCAGGGTCGAAGGCCAGGGACCCTTTTTGGGCCTGGGGAGATCGAACCATAGGAAAACCCCAAAGTGCCAAGAGCCATCTGGTCGCTGCGCCCATCAGTCGCACCTCTTCACGTTCGATCTTCCTAAGCCGAATTCAAAGTGACACGCTGCAAGTATAAACTTTTGGCTCTTTTCCCTTTTCGTCTGAACACCAGTTCTTATCTCCGGACAACAAAAACGATCTTCCATTCCAGTACCTACCTGTCGATCTAGAACCTGGAAGTCGGTACTCATTAGCTTACGGCGGAGATGCGCAGTACTACCACAACCGCGAACGGGTAGTAGCGCCGACGGCATTCGCGTGCCACCTCTGTTCGAATCTACAGTAGCGTCCATGTCATAGCCGTCTTGAGCCCGCTCTCCTACACTATAGTATTGGACCTGAAGACGGCCACTACACTATAATGTCCATGTGTAGCGATGCGACCGATTGGGATTGGGCAACCACTCCCGCGGGTTGCCGAGGGATGGGTAACATGGCACAATGGATACGCTTTGTGAACAAAAGAAAAGATCATGCTCAACGCTGCCGGAATCGTCCATGGACGAAACTCAAGTCATGTGAGATCTTCGTCCAGGACCTCTCTATAAATATCATCAGAAGCATGTTCGGTCAGTGGTTCCTGGTTCAGTGTAACGGAGTGGGCTTTCGGCGCAAGGCGAGAGAAACGATGGAACCACCATTTCGATATTGCGGAACTGAATAGATTATTCCAAAGGAACAAGACTGAGAAGCATGCTTGTGTTCGTTCACCCCCTGTTCACACAGCTGATAGCTCACAGGTCGATGCCCCACGTGAGAACCTCCGGAGTCGAGATGGTGATGGACGGAATACGAATATGGAATCGAGTCTGATGGGCAAAATATCCCTAACGGATGCGTTGCTCTATCTGGGGCGGGATGTTAGTCAGCCTCACAGTACCAGCACACGTGTACGTACCGACCAGCTGCGGAAGGCCGAGCGGGCGCTTTGCCCTTTTCGTGTTTGCTGCTGTGCCCCTCAGGGCTAGCCAATCAGAACTCGGTTGTCGTCCAGAAGGAGAAGTTTGCTCTCCTCTTGCTTCGCTTCTCTGTCCGGCCTCCGGCGGCAGCCCACATTGCCAGTTCAACGATCCACCCAGAGCAAGAAATCCACCTTGGCAGATTGTCCCCTGTCCGACGCTCCGTTTCTTTGGTGGCATTCCATCGTGCACCTGGAGGCTGGTGGACCAGAAGAAAGAAGTCTGCTGGGTGTTGAAGATGGACAGTACGGTTGTGGAGGATACGGATAGGTGTGGAAGACAGCATGTTGAAAAACTGTACGTAGAGTGTTGTGACAGTTCAAGCTTCGCGGGGGTTCGAGTTACCTATTGCATCGAGGAAAAGACAAGAAAAGGACCACCCGGCCGCAAGGAGGGTGCGCCTTTCCTGTCCAAGGCAAACGTCAACGTTTCTTTTCCACCCGACTTTCTTGTCTCGTCCGTGTCGCGAAGCGCTCAAGTGCCTGCCCATCCCACTCAACAAGGAGGGGGGGGACGGCTCTTGGGGCCAAGATTCTGCCCGGCCTTCTCTTGTCGCACAGTACGAATCAATTTCATCTCAAGTTTGCTGTCTACCTTATTCGTATTTAGCTCCCAGAGAGGCACCTAACTGCACACACACCCTACGCAGTACAGCTGGAGGTTTCCCGGAACCGTCACTACTTCGTGCGTGATATACCTAGGTCTGAGAGTCTCACCCAACGCTGCAAATGCGGCAGCAACCTGTCAAATTGGCCTTCTGCATTCGGTTACAGGATATGCGCGGGTCTGAGCCTCTTGGGAAAGGAGCTGAATTCATACATCACGAGCACCGCAGCGCATTCATATGGCCCCAGTCGCCAATCCGTTCTGGTTCTTTTGTGGTTTTTTTTTTTTTTTTTTTTTTTTTTCATTTCTGTTCTCCTCAACTGGCCGCATGCACAATCACACGCTATTCGATCCCCGCTTTTTCACCCTTGCCCAATGCAAGTTCTTCACCACTCTTTATCACGATCCATTGATCCAAGAGCAGCTCGTTGCGAATACTCGAGCCCTCTCTCATCATCTTGCCCTGGGTGCCTGGTCAGCACACACACCGCAAGGTAAAAAGGAGACCAAGCGGCACGTAACGGGGCACGCCCCACCACGTTCGGGCACTATGGCCGAAGCCATCAGTCCCCTATCTCCCACAACGGGGGTTCGTTCAAGCCTTGTGATAACTGGTTCTACACGTGTACTCGACATGGGCTACAAAATCGCCCGTCTAACCCCTACAAAGATCATAGAAGAAGCCAGGCACCTTCAGAGGCGATGTCGAGGGTTCATCATGAAGTTTTTTGACCTGTCGGATGGGTCAAGACACACTTGCATGTCCTTCGGGATTGCCGGGTGTGGGCTCAAGTTGCATCCTTTGGGAGAGACGCGACTTACACATAAGACGAGAGACACATCCTACCGCTTGTCGGGAGAATATCGCCCGGGAATTTTCTCCCGTGTCACTCACCACATCCCATCGTCATTGTACCTACCGCACCTATTGCGCCTTGGTACTTTGAGATGAAGGTGGTGGTGGTGGTGGTGGTGGTGGTGCGGGGATGTAATATCTTTCTCCCTTCGAATATTGATCCAAGGGACTGGGAATGCGGACGACATAGGAGAAGCTACGGATGCAGTGATTTCTAATTTCATCTCGGGCTCTCATTGTGCATTCCTGTCTCGTTGGATTTCCTGCGGCACGCACCACCCGTCCACGATAGCAGATGCTGCAGGAAAGACTCATTGCAGCAGAAAAGAAATTGAAATGCCCCGCTACGGTCACACTCTGAGCTGATTGATCGGCTGCAATCAAGGCTTGGACAGCCCCCCAACTCTGACTGTGCGGTAAGAAGCGGCAGTGGTCGTAGTAGCGGGTGTGTTCCAGAGTCTCTTCCTGATCCAGGTGGCGCGGAGTTGGAAAGGCTTCGAAATTCGATAGTTCTGATCAGTCAGATGCGTGAGCTTCAAGAGCCTCGTTCATTGGGCCGCGTGGTTTTCGAGTGGGATCTAACCCATACGATAATCTACCCCTGTTCTGCTGCCTTGCTCTTGTCCGCCTGTCTATCGCCGTATACCCCCGGGAACAGTGGAAGAGGAGACATATCGAGAAAGACGACATCGTGCCCGCTGGCTGCATAGGGATGGATGGACGGTAACCATTGAACGCGCTCGCTGCGGAGCTGCGGCGTTCAAGGAGACGAGACCGCGATTGGGGGACCCCACACCCAACAACATCCTCGGCGAACAGCCTCCCGTCCTGCTGCGTGGCTGGTTCACACAACCATCGAAATTGACCATGTCAGATGCAGGTGCCCTGCCGGATGTGTTACGCGCACAAAATAGCGGCCCTTCGCTCACCAGCAACCTCCCTTGGTTGAGAAGGGGGCGCATCCTCGCTCGTTTCCCTTTGTTCTCCCCCACAGCAGTTTTCGGGGGCCCTTTGTGAGTCGAGTTCATCCCGTAAAGACGGTTGTCCATTTGCTCGAGGGCAACAACTACTTACAAATGAGAGCCCCTAGGCTGGCCTTCATGCCGACAAGTTTTTTTCATACTCTGGCGGTGATACTCACCCAGTCGCCGCCCCCACCCTGTCAGCAACATTGTCTGCACATATATACATATGGAGACTCAGCAACACAGAGCTGGCTGCACAGAGCACTCGGGCGGTCTTGCCCCTAGTCAACGTTATTTGTTCCCTGGGGTGTGCTTTTTCTTCGAGGGTCGGTAGGATCAGCAATTACAATCACAGTGCATGTTGTCCCCGCCAAAAACTGTGCTACTTGGCCGCTTCGTTTCCATTCCAAACCTGCGCACTGTGTAGTTGTGCTGACGGGAACCCTGGCAGCAATGAGGGGTGGATGCCGCACAGGCCCACCGCTAAACCAGAAGGGTCACCTGACGCCAGCTGGAGCTACGTTAGGGGGGCTAGCTACCCGCTTCCGCGAACGGAAAGCACCTGGAGATGGGAACGGGATACACAGCGTATGTACCTAGGTAATACACCAGTCCAAGAGCCATAGTGCTAGGGGAAAGTGTCACCGCATTGGCGGATCTCGAACGACCTAAGATATGACGGCACTGCTGTCAGATACAACTTCCTGTATGCCGCGAGAGACGGTCTCTCAACTGGTGCATGCAGACCTTAGGGTTGGAGATGTTCAGGCTGCCCCGGGAACTTCCAATTCCTAGCTGCAGCCTCCTGCAGGTGGAGGTTGTTCGCTTCCAGGCTGCGCTGCTAGCGTCCTTCTACTGGTGCACTTTCCCTCCTTTGGCAGGCACCCCCGGAAAACAGAAGAGAGGGACGGAGAGAGCAGAGGCCAACCCCCCCCCCCCTTCCCGGGCAGAGAGATGCCCACTCTTTTTTTTTTCTTGGTTCTCACACCGTGCGATCGTGGGGCCGCCACCCCCCCCCCCCCCCCCCGCCCTCGTTTTTTAAACTGTCTGGTTCGTTCATGGCCCGCAGCTTGCGTGCCACCACCTCGCTATTCTCTTTTTAATCATTCCGCTGTCACCAAGCCCTGTTCAGTCCAGGTGCGCAGACTGACATTTGATGCTTGTTGCTTGACAGGGAACCATCAACCCAAAAACGTATTTGACGCGATCAATTCAGTCAATCGACGCCGCAGTTTCCTTTCTCGATCCATACAGCACACCCCATTTTTTTCTTCTTCCCTTTTTGAACAATCGACAAGATCAGACCGAAGCAGAACAACCGTGTACGAGTGGTTGCACTGTCACTCACCAGCAGCAGCACCAGCAACACGTTCCCAAGTCCATCGGCGCATGCCACACGCGGATTTTATCTGGATCGGCCGAACAGCAAATCAAAAAAAAAAAATTTGATAAAAAAAAATAAACGTGTTTCCTCGCTTCCATCCGTCCACCAGACTCAATACGGTGCAGCACCCAACCAGGTCCAGGTTTGCGACACTTACCTTCTCTCCGCTCAAACCATATCAAGCCTAGGCCATCGGCACATCACGCTCAAAGCAGCAACTCCACCACATTTGTCTTTGTACCTCGTGATACCCGAACGTCAAAATGGCGGACATCACCGATCAGCACGACCAGACATCACCCACTGAGCTGGACGACGCGCACTCGCTTGGGAACGGCAACGCAAGTACCATGGGCGAGGGTCGCGGCACCAAGCGCGCCCGCCCGAGCACTGCCGACGATGACGACGACGACGACGAGAAGGGAGGCCGCGAGCGCCGGAAAATCGAAATCAAGTTCATCAGTGATAAGTCGCGTCGCCACATTACCTTCTCCAAGCGCAAGGCCGGCATCATGAAGAAGGTTTGTTTGATGACCCCCTTGGAGACTTTGCGCGACGGCCAGAGACCCGGTTCGAACAAGGCGCGCGGCAGCGCCCCTCCGTTCTTCATAACCGATCGCTAACCCGATGTGATGCATTAGGCATATGAGCTGTCCGTCTTGACAGGCACTCAAGTTCTTCTCTTGGTCGTTTCGGAAACCGGACTCGTGTATACATTCACCACCCCCAAGCTCCAACCACTTGTTACCAAGTCGGAGGGCAAGAATTTGATTCAAGTACGTAGTCGCTCCACGCGTGCGCCCCTACTACGGCAAGGTGTCTATGCGCATCGTTTTGCCGCGTTCCTGCTGACACTCTTCCTCCCAGGCATGCTTGAACGCGCCGGAACCTGCTGGCGGCGAGAACGGTGTTGACGACGATGCCGACTCACCGGAAGAGCCACCAACCAGCCACCTGCCTTCCCAGCAAAGCCGTCCCGGAATACCGCAACACATGCCTCCATCATATATCCCTGCTGTCGGAATGGACCCCCAGCAGGCTATGGCCTACACTAACTACGTCAACCAGCAGCGCGGTGGTCAATACATGCCCCAGTCAGGCCTCTCGCAACATGCCGGCCACCAGTCATAATACCGCTCCGCTCGAATTCCCGCCAAGACGTAATCCTTCGCGAAGTCCATACCCAACAACATCTTAATGCATTTGTGGATCTGTTCTTTTCACAAGCGACATCTTTTCGACGGTGCGCTCGTTGGCTCGGCTTTCCCGGTTTGGCGTTCGATTGGGGGAAGTCTGCTGCTATTCCTTCTATCGTATACCTTTTTGTTTGAACGGCCCTTTCATCTGGCCTACGTCTACGTTTCCGTCCTCGCCATCTCTTCCAGCAGCAGCCGTGTCAGCTTGCTCCTCAGTGGCACCCTGTGTCTCGGTCGACAAATGCTATGAAGAGATGAGTCCTGGCGACAGTTACATAGTCCAGTGGGCGTGGATTTACATGGACAAAAGCATGCAGTTTGGGGCTCGGAATTGGTTGGTCTGCGCATGTCGGCGTCGGCTTGGAAGAAGTTTATATGGGTGCTTTCTCCCTCGGAAGGCTCGGTTGACTGGCGATCTCGTTGCTGTTTCGAGGGTTTTGATTTGAATTTCTTTCATGTTTTTTTTGGGGGGGGTGGCATACGAAGTCACGACCTACGGACGGTTGTTTTCCTGCGATTTGTGGAACCAGAGGGAGGTCGCCCATCATGTTGCTTAGTCTCCGGACTATTCGAAGCATACTTG
Organism: Podospora australis; assembly: GCA_033296905.1. Lineage (NCBI taxonomy): Eukaryota > Fungi > Ascomycota > Sordariomycetes > Sordariales > Podosporaceae > Podospora > Podospora australis. Next base: position 42,488 of record MU864405.1, on the reverse strand, counting down.
TCGATTCATGACGGTTTATGTTACTCGGTCGTCGGCTCCTCTTTGGGTCAAATACATTCCACATGTGGCTACTGCTGCGTCGACTTCTTCGAGTGGCCCCTGTCTTTTTAGCAGGTGGTCTCTTTGATTAGCGGTACGTCGTCTGGCCCTGCCTTGGAAGGCAGTCGATGTGGAGGGTATACTCTATAGAGTGGTGGCTGACTGGTGGGATCGGTGGGGGACCGAAGGGCAAAAGCGAAAAGCTATACCACCTTGTATGATAGCAGGCAATTTTTTTTTTCATAGTGGAAATACCAATGAGTTTATCACGGCCATGGTTTACCTATCGTTAGGAAGACGCTCTGCCGGTTGTACAGGACTAGGGACCGTTACACGCTTATTCGATCTCGAACTACTCGACACTGACTCGTTTACTTCTTTCGGGTCATCTCTGTTGTCCTACGGGACTGGGCCCTAAAGTCAGGCTGTCTCTCGATTCTAAAACGGTCGCTCGGTCACTGCATTTGTAGGGGTCTAGTCAAGTTTTGGTGTGGTGTCCATGTTCCCAACTTGGAAGGAGGCGGATGATTCAATTACACCAGCCGTGACTAAGCCTTGTTTGGATGCCTTTTCTACTTTCGGAGGACTGGATCCATATCCCCCCAGACCATCTTTACCCAGGACAGGTATGTCTCCGTCCCTGTTGTGTCATGTAAATATGTATACATATGCAGAGAAGAAAAAAAAAGCTTTTTTTGTGACCACAACAAAACTATTCGGGACATCCCGCCCGAGTGGTTCGCTCGGCGGCGGGTGCTCCCACCACTGCATTGCGTGCGGCGATGGAATGCACATCGCGATCAATGCGGTACTGTGCCTGAACAAGGGGGTTCCCGGTTATATAAGTCAAACTTCCTTTTTCGGATCACCACCGGCTTGGGAGGAGAATTGTACGGGTTTTTTTTGGGGGGGGGGGTTTTTGAGCCAGATCAGAATTGAAGAAATTCTGGACATCGCAAACCTTTCATAAGACTTTCAAAATATTTCAAGAGATTACGCAAGGACCCCGACCCAAATCTTTGATGGTGCAACAAACTGGGTACAGAAAATTATGAACTAGGTAATGAACGTGCGCCAATTCCGCGCTGCTTGCATGTCGTTGGATCTTCCAAACGGCCGCCCGCCCGCCCACATACGTATCTACGTACCAAGTTTAGCCCTAGCTTTGTGATCTGTCTGTTGTTGTACCAGACTGTCGGGACGAGCCGACACCCAAAAAGGGTAGAGAGCACAATAAGGCTCGAAAAAGGAAAACAGCTGGAGCTGGTAGTTCCCCCAAATGAAGGAGAGTCGTTAGCGGAGGGTTGAAGGAGGACTGGCGGCGTTTAGTGCATATTTGGGAGCTAGAACACGACCGACCTCGGCTCTCACACGAATGAGCTTTGCATGTGTATATTCATGTCCACCACACATACGCCTCATGATTGAGTGAAGTGCGAGAGAAACAGATATAAAAAATCAAAAAATCAAAGGCAGGGCATGCTGTTGCGCTGTATGTAGACGGAGTCAGCCCGGTACAAAAGGAGCACTCTGAAGAAACAAACGTACAAGAACGTTGGTGACAGGCCTTCTATCGGTAAATTCTTATCGCAGACATCTTTCTGCGTGTTGGGATGATCAAAGTCGGCCTCTTCCCCATTCAGGCAAATCCTAACGTTCGGCCGCAAGGTGAGGTGGGATGGACGAGAGGGGACGAGTCACGGTAGTGACCAACTGAGGGCACGAACATCAGAACGCACAAAGGTCATTGGGTTTGAAGTATGGCATACATCAGGTTGGTCACAACTTCTGGAAATGAATCTGTACAAAAGGCACAGAAATCGAGAAACCAGCAAGTTCTCAAAGCTTATGAAAATGCCAACTGCCGCAGTGGCACTGGCGCCCCATACTCCGTCCACCCATTCATTCCTCTACGAAAGTCGTGCCCATAAGATGGAATAAGAAACGGGCATGCCAGTAACGGAATGAAGTTGAAAAAGAACAAAGGCAACACTCTCGAAGCTGTTTCGCAGGAAGAAAAAGAAAAAAACTAGACGGACCATCAATCATTGCATCTTCGAGATGCCGCACCTTTGCATCCAGGATTCAAACTGGGGCCAATTATTCAGCTGGAAGACCATTGATCTGTTTCCCATTGTGCCTTCTGCCGCCGGCGACTGCACTTCCAACTGCAGGAGGTCATGATGTGGCACGCAAAGCGCACCGTCAACAGCCCAAAGCCGCTGCTTTGACAGGTCGAAAAGAAGGAAGTGATCGCTATTGGCCTGGCGGAGGATCCCGTGGTTTTGATCTCTCGAGAAGAGGGACTTGGAATATGGCGCCTGACCCGCATACACCAGCCACGCCAGTTCCGCTATCGCGGACGAGCATTCAGCGGACCAACTTTGAAGTTGATTGGATCGCGCTTTTCTGCCCACAACGCCAGGCCAGAGCGTGTCGATGACATCCTCCAGCTGAAGAAGCGCCATCCAGGATGTCATCGCGGCGACGTGCTTGGGGTCCATGGCGGCACAGGCTTCCGTAACCGCATGCACAACGTCCACCACCGAGCCGATTGGTGCCGGGTGGGCCATGGCGAGAGACCTGGTGAGAGCTTCGATGTAGGAGAAGTACATGGACGATCCAACGTTCCCGGATTTGGCAATACCAAAGAGAGCGATGAGCATGACACGAGGCATCGCGCTTGACCAAAAAGGCCTGCGGCCGTTGATACGGCACTTGACCCAAGGCTCCTGGATCGACCATGTCGTGTACGACAAGATGTTATTTTGGCTCAAGGGGTGGGCCGCAATGGCGTTGCAGCGGTAAAGTCGAGCGAGCAAGGGCTCCCAGACATCTCCGTCAAGGTTGGTATGGGCAACCGCGTTGCAGTAATGCTGGCTTACTTTTTTCAATCGATCTTGCTGGTCCCGGACTGTCGCCGTAAGTTGCCCTTGTTGCGCTTCCTGGTTGGCCAACTGCGCTCTCAAAGCTTGAATCTCTGCTCTCGCAGCAACGAGCTCCCTTGTCGAACTGTCGTTGGCCTCTCTCAGTCCTCTCGACGTTGCCTTGAGGTCGCGGATCTCCTGAAGATATCGTCTCGTCGCTCCTTCGAGATTTCTGGTATGTTCCCGGCAGTCGTCTGGGTGTGACTCGGCCCTCGACATGTTTCCACTTCGAGCCCGACGAGCCTGACCTAGCATTTTTTCCAACGATCGAGAATGCTCCAAAAGCCTGCGCCTTTCTTCTTCCATCTCTCCGAGCTTGGCCTGCAGATTTGCCTCCGACGTCGACCGCGGGATATCAGGCATCTCCAGAAAGGGACCTGTTTGCAGCTGGGTGGGCGGGTTGCTTTCTAGGAGACCCCTATACTCGTCATCTCCTCTATGCATCGCGAATATGTCAGTTTGCAAAAGTCGTATTCGCATGTTGACGGACGAAGGGACGAAGAGACGAAATAACACAACACGTACATGCACCCAGTCCTCACGGAAGGCTCACCCCCGGTCGCCATGATTTGTGGTTGCTCTGCTGGAACGCTGCGACACAGTTCTGATGATATTGGGCACGAACCGTGACTAGGCCGCGCTCAGTCCTTTGTAACTGGAAACCAACACGAGCCTTTGTTGGACATGGAAAAGAGAAGCAGGACAGAAGCAAATATGTCGAGTTCAGGACATTACTTTGTACAGGGGCGGGGATGAAGCACCTATCCCACCATCTTGACGCTCTTTCCATGCTCGCCATCATGGGCCATCAGCCAAGCTTGTCGAGCAAGCCACGATGATAACTACAGCCAATGATGCGGTGGTGCAGGGCATGATTACCAGGTTCATGTCTGTTCAGGTCGGCTTCGTCCCGCACGTTCGCGGAAAAAAAAAGCCATCGATTCGGCATCGTCCCGTCGTGGCTTGATGGAACCGCAGCGAAGCAGGGCGTCATCTGTTCAGCTCGGCAGGTCGGCAGGTGGTGCTGCTGGGAAAAGCCACCACAGGGAGACAACACAACACCTCTCAAATCAGTCCATAGAACGGCCATTCTCCAAACATCATGGGGCCATGATAGCCCGGCACAGAACAAAGCATACAAATAGCAAAGGCCATACAGATATCCCTCATGGGGTTGTAGGTTCTAGAATAGTTCAGCGCCATGCGAATTCTCGATCCCAGTAGGCCAAAGATGCAGGCCAAGCCGGCCTCGTGTGGGGGTTTTTTTCCAACAGGATGCTTGGCGAAGGACATGGCACGAATGCGGGGAAGGTCCTGCATGTTGCGCAAGTTTGAGCAAGTTCGCGCGCCTATGAGTACAGGAGGAGAACTTGTTTGAGTAGGTGTTGTCGAGGAGGGCAGAGAGAAAGGCGAGATGATGGCGACGTTGCGAGGGCGGTAAATACCGTCGAAGCTGGTGATGAGGATTCGATGTTCTTGAAAATTCCCAGTACCTGAAGTCAACAATGGGCTTTCTCTGAACTTGAACTGATCCAAGGTACAGTCCATACACCTTTGTTTGCGCCATGCCCACCGTAATCAAGGGAATATTCCAACGTTGTTCCAGATGCAGCTGCCGTCCATCCTTCAACCATGAATGTATCCAACAAAGACTGGCAGGAGAGTTATCTATATCTATACATAAATAAATAAATAAAAAAGAGGAAACGTCTTAGTGATCCGAGGTTGAGATCAATCTACCGACAAGGAGACTTCCCACAAAGGTACCGGCGAGTACAGATAAAAAGTACCCAACATTCATCGTCATGACAGCCAACATTCTGCAGTCTTGGCGTTAGTGTGATGATAGACGGCGAACCAGAAAAGGATCAGACTTGCAGTAAGTAACCGACACCTGCAATAACAGTGTCGATGACAGCGCGGACAGGGTCCACGGTCAGCCTCCACGGCCTGGCGTGTGTTGTTGTCGGCCGCTGGACCACCACCACATTCTCTTCGACGCCGTTCTCACTCAAGACCACGTTCTTGGCCAGAGAGTCCCGACTGAGATTCTCAGCGAGGGGTGCCTTGCCATTGACTACCACGTACCGCCGATTCAGTTCCCTTTCGAGCCACCGGTTCTCCTGCCATGACTTGAGCGCCAGCAGACCTCGGAACAGCGTCGCCAGGACGATGAGAAAGATGCACGTGGCTGCGTATGTGCCCGTCGAGTTGGGGGTCCATTTCTCCGAGTAGAGGGAAGTCGCCATTGACGTTTGAAAAATGGACATCATGGACATGTGAGAGCCTCCAGACATGCCGCCGTCCATGCCGTCCATATGCGATGCCGTGGGTGTCGTCTGCGCCGCTGCGCCGTGATCGTGTAATTCGGCGCCATGCCTTGCGAAAAGTACTGAGGGGTCCATTCTGTGTTGACTTTTCCTCCCTCCGAGAGAGCTTGCGAGAGCAGATCGACTATCGAGTCTGTCGCTGTTGAGAAGACGAAGACGGCACCCGCGCCTGGAATGAGAATGAGAATGAGGGGAATGGCGTGCGTGTGTGTGTGTGTGTGTGTGCTACAAACCAATTTTTCTCTCCCTTCCGTTGAGTGAGATGTCTTTGTATCTCCAAGAACCAGCTTTGTCCAACTGCCGTTGAACCGTCGCGTGGGATGAGAACGGCTCGAGATAGGGTTGATATCGTAAAAAAGAATCTGGTGCTTTCTGGGAGACAACGTGCTTCTTCTCCTTATTCAAAGGCAAAAGATGAGACAAATCACGGTATGAAAAGGACAGCACACGGCGTTTTGAGAGATGGCAGGAGATATTGGACGGCAACATGATCATCCATCATGCCGCCTCAGTCCATCATTGGAAAGAAACATGCTCAAAATGTGGGGAGGAGGAGCGCGCGGCATTGGGAATTGGGAAGCTTGAACAGGGGGGGAAGGTCAGTGGGGTCCAATCGAAGGTGGTGGTGGTGGTGGTGGTGGTGGTGGTCGAGGTTTTCAAGGTCCCAGCAAAGACATGCCGCCAGCTTGTAAACTCATACCAACATGGTCACAAGATGCGCGGATGCGGTGTTTCATGATGGAATGCCGTGTTCTCATTCTAAATCAATCGGCGGTCATCAGGGGACTGCCCACTCTCTGCCGAAAGATTGTTTACAGGTGACGTTCGACGGGACCATTCTGAAGTTCGGGGTGGTTTCATAGCTCGCACGTCCTCCTCCTCCCCTCATCATCCGTCCGTGAGCAGTGAGCGACACACTGACCGTGGACGATGCGACCGCGCTCCACAGCTCCACAGCTCCACCAAAATAACCAACGTCAAGTCGTCGACCTCGATAACACAGAATTGCTCGACCACTGAATTTAGGTTTACTCCGAAGTAGTACATGACGGCTTTACTGTGAATACCCTTCTTCATGTTGCTCCGCAGCTGTCTCGGCAACGCACCTATGGAATGTCACCATGCCCAAGCTCATAACTCTGTCGGTAGTCCTGTCCTGGGTACACTTTCTTGAGCGGAGAGGCACAACACATTAACCAACAGTTCCCTTCATTCGACCCACGCAGGGCATGCGTCTTCAGCTAGAGATGCAAGCACAATAGTGCCAAACTCGGCTTTGTTCGTTCTTGACTGCACAATCATACCGAGGCCGAAGATCGACTAGTCGAGACTTCGATCTTCTGCCCACCAAAACGGGTTGGCATCGTTCATCAATGTGCTTCGCACACGAGGCCCCATGGAAGCCCACTGGTATCCCAGACGCTGCCCGAGCTGCACCGCGATGATCTGAGCCGTTCTCAATCTAGCCAAACCGCAGCCACCCGTTTATCCGCGAACCTGCCCGGCAAATGCACTCTGCAGTCTGCAGGCCACAACAGGCGATCAACAAACCATGTACCGTTGCTGCACATGGTTGGATACCGGACGGAGGTATATCACGTTGGACAAGCCACAGCTGTAGTTGCATTGTGTCCAGCCTGACCAGCCCCGTGGGTCGGACCCCAAACGACTTTATTTCGACGACCTTCCGGTTCTTCGTTGGAGTTTTTGCTGCAATCCATCCCACTTGGTCATCATCAGCTTTGACCAGCCCTCATTCGGCGATAAAACCTCCGTACCACTGTGCCATTTGTGAGGGGATTCTGAAAAAGTTTCTCGACTTTCGACTGCGCTGTTGAAGCTTGGATGCCAGAGAACTCAGCAGCATGGAGAGGATGTGTAGTCCTGGCACAAACGCAGAAACCGTCAGCTCAATGTCAGATATCGGGACTGTGACAAGACGACCTTACATTCCAGTCGGTCTGGTTTGGTAGAATGGAAGAACTATGATGAGTTTGCTCTTGGGTTAGGAATCATCCAGACTGACGTTCAAACAGACAACACGGCGCTTACTCTGAACCTGGTTAGGCCTACTGTTGCCGCTTCAGCCTCCTGTCGATCTGGCGTTGAGCCCGGCAGCCACCATGCCATGGAAGCCACCACGCCGTGCAGTGGAAGCCGGAAAAAAAATCGGTAGCAGGAATTCCGTCCGAGCAAAAGAATCCGCAGTATACATGGCATAGCGAGCTCCGTGGGACTCGTCCACACATGGATGGAGAAAACAGCCAACCACAAGCCTTGGCGCGTATATCGAAACAATTTCTACGTCCACCCCTCCTCCAGGACATCCCAACAGGGAGATGGTCAATTGCGCTATCGAAGCGTGCCGCACGACGCGATCGGAAGACCTCAGATCGATGGGTGATTCGATCAAGGAATACCTCCCCTCTCTTTTTTTGCAAGTCAACCAGCACAAGACCCTGCAAGGCTCTCGATTGGCTTCGTGCGGAGAACTGTTGTCAGACGTGCAGGATAGGTATAGCGCCTATCACTTTGACACACACAAGCATATCGCCGTTCGTGATGGCAACCAAGGCCAGGTTCGAAGCAACAAATGCGAATAACTGCTGTTCACCGGTTGTCTCATATTCATCTCGCCTCACCAAACACTTAAGGAACGTACGCGGCGCCCATTCTCGTCATGTCACCCAGATAGAGCGCCCCTGACGCAGATTTCCTGACAATGGCTTGAAAAGGCATTAGCCGCCATCTCTTGATTTGAGCGGGCTGAACCTGCAAACACCGCGGGGGCGCGCCTTTGGAACCTGTACCTCCTCCTGGGCCGTGCCATGGTACCCAGGTTCAGCCCACTGTCTCGGCAGCCCACCCAGCCTCTACAAGTATTCCTCAGTTACTGTCGTCCCGATGGAGAGGTTGGCATGGCGGAACGCCCTTGGGACCCTCAAGGCACGGATGTGTCTTGCGTGCCTTTTCCTTCCCGGGAACGATCTCATGTCTTTCAAAGTAGACTTCTTCAACGTTCAACTTGGATGACCGAGGCCTGTGAGTTAGTACTCCCAACTACACAACGCTGACCCTTCGTACTTCCACGCTCAAGATAATCTCACCAACAATCTCCTAGGACCGAGCACAAAAGGTCGGTCTAGACTTGGTAGCTAACCATCCAATACAGTTCAGCCGCACCACGGTGTCGATTGGCCCCGGTCTGACGAGGACATGGGGCAAAACAAAAGACCGTATGAGCTGTTTCGAAATCATAACGGGGAACAATACGGTACTGCAACGATAGCTTCTCATATCTCCCGGTGTCGGCCCCCAAGAAACTCTGGTTTAGTGCAACTGCAGGGTCAGTCTCACATTGGGGACTGAACAGAGCCGTTCACATGAGTCTCTGCTTGACCGGTTGGTGGAAGTACCTGCTCGTGTGTGTGTGTGTGTGTGTGCCTCCCCTACATTCCCTGCCTTCCCTGCCTTCCCTGCCTTCACACCCTCTTTCTCCTCCCCCAAATCCCAACCCATCCCATCCCATCCTTGTGTTCCCCGATATCTTATCCCTCCCCCCCCCAAAGGCCTCTTGGATGAGAGGAAAAGTGAAGCCAAGAGTTGCTCGCCAAGGATCATGGATCATAAACTCGCGCGCTGCTCTCTCATCGGTCGGTCAAACCCCCCCAACATGCGTTCACACACGACGGGACTTTGCCTGTGACAACAACAACCAATCCGATGCTCTCTAGGGCTCGTCAGTTATTAGGTTTGTTATTGGTTCGGTCTTCAGAGTCGCAAAAAAACCAAAAAAAAAACAAAGGAAAAAGAAAAAGGATCGGATATGTTCTTGACTGTTGCGTCGGCTGAGGACCTCCAGTCCCCATATCTTCGCCGTCTCTGTCGTGCCCACGACAAGCAGCCCTTTCCTTTTCGTGCAGTACACACATTACGCAAGGAAATAAGACGGTGGGCGGATGGTCTCATGGTGTAAGGCATAAGGCTGTTCATGTCGAGCACAAAAGTCCTAGTTTTAGGGTAGTACCTACCCTGGTTCCTTCCGGGTGGAAAGCCTGGAAGAGCAAAGCACACCCTCTCCGTCTCTTCCTTCCAGCTCGCCGCTATCTACATAGATTGGAATCAGCTGGGTCATCAGATTTGCTAATGGATTGGATGCAAGACGGGAATTTGGTGAGGGAAGAAAGGAGAGCGGGGGGCGGCCAAAACTCCCCCCCTTCTCGGCCCGCGAGTTACTGATCGTGACAAGTTATTGGCTCCCGAGGGAGCGAACTTTCCCGTACAGCAACAACAATACGTGTTTCTCCTATGATACACTCTTTATTCGTCGCCTATGATTTGCTTCGACAATCACTTTCCACAACGATCCATACTGCACAGATAGACTCGTACACTTTCAGGGCTGCGCTTGAGCTTGATTTGCTGTTGTTTACTTGTGGCGAAAGACACCAGAACCCCTTTGACCTGAGCATACTGTATGTATTGGGTATAAAAGCCGTATTCACTTTTCTTTCTTTCCGTTCCGTTCCAACCCAAAGAGACAATACACGACCGTTCTGGTCGAGCGCGAGGATCCTCCCATCGTCGAGGCCCACAATAGTGATTATTCGTAAGAGTGTTGATCAAAAGAAAGCCCTTTTTTCCCCGCCCTCCCCCAAGAATAACCCATAATACCAGTGTAAGTTCCCCACGCCATGTTGCCCTGTTTGCCGGATCCGTCCCAACTCCCTGAGAGTATAGAAAAATAAAAATAAAAATAATAGAGCGATGACAGCCCGTTCCCAAACACCCAAGCGCTGACTACCTACTTTTGTTTTCAGTAGAAGAGGCGAAAATGACACAAGAAATGATGCCGGGAAGAAATGAAAGAGAAAGGTAATGACAAAGGAAGCGATACAGGAAAGGGGGTATATCAAGTCAAAAGACCTAACTCCCTTGTTGCACCAAACACAAGAAACACACAAGAACCCCTTGCCAAGTCTCCCCTCGTCCCGTCCTGTGTTTTGCGTCATCGAGTATGCTCGTTCAGAACTAATAGGTTGAATTGGGGCCTCGCCCATGGTTATGGCCATCCCTCTTGCTAGGTGCGACGCTGAAATCGTATTGCTCCCTCTTGACAAGGCCGGGGCTGGCTTCCGTCTGGTCACTACCAGCATCGTCGCGATCTCCGTCCGTATCCATGGGAGTATTCTGCGTTCCTGCATCACTGTCGTCAGGCCTTACGGCATCACCGCAACCCTTGACAAGTTTGTGACGCTATCAAGTGAGTTAGTACTTTGTTTTGAGGACCGAACCCACAAGTTTCCGGTCAACAGGGCCCGTTGATCACTCACTTTAAGTGCATCTTTTCTGGAAAAGCTCTTATCACAGTAGTTACACGGGAAAGGTTTGACCGAGAGGTGAATTCGCTTATGGCGCTTCAGATCATGATTTCTGTTGAAGCTCTGCGGGCACTGGTCGCACTTGAAGGGCCGTTCTTGCTGTGGCGGAAGGTGAGATGGGCCAATCCAGTAGCTGTGAGGTTGATGGTGCATGCCGTGATACGGTCCAAAGCTAGGATGGCTGTGTATCATGGTCAGTGGAGCCCCTGGTTGACCAAGGTTGCTCATCACCGCGTGCGGCATTGGCGGATACGCTACATACGTCGTCACAGGAGGCATCACCGGATAGGGACTTCGTCCCTGGTTGAACCCGCCAGGCGGTACCATGTCTGGAATAGACCCTGACCCTCGTATGGGAGGGGCCAAGCTCGTGGTAGGAGAATGATTCGTTGGCGATTGATGATGAGACAAGGATGGCGAGTACGAGGGAAACGCGGTCCCGTGCGGTGATGTTGCGTGCGAGTAGTGGGGACTCGAGAGCGATGCATTTCGGTAGCCCGTACCATCCTGCCCGACGGCTTGACTCGATGGGGCACTGTATCCGGGTGCGGGTGGTTGTGATCCAATTGGTGTCTGCGCGGCAATCGAGGGTTGAGCAAGACCTGATGTGTGTGAAGGGCCCGGAAACGCTGGCCGATCCTGATACGAGGGTGTGTTAGGCTGGTTGTCCCCGTTGGTACCATTCGTGCATGTCGACGAGGTTCCTGCCGCTGTGTTGTGTGTTCTCGGTGACGAATCGAGGGGCTTGTAGAGAGGCATGGTGGAATGGCTCAGCGGCGGCAGCCCGTTACTTGCGTTTGCATTCGAGTAGACGTATCCCGGATTCTGTGGCGTTGGCCATGCTCCAGACATGTTCCCAGCGTAAAGCATACCGGGATGTTGAAAACTGCCGCCGTTCACGCCCGGACTTAGCACGTCTGAGGTTGTCCCTGAAGTGGGAGTCAGAATACTACCTCTTGTGGTACTGGTGGTGGTGTTGGCAAAAGGAGAAGGGGCAACAGGATTGGGAGAGGAGGGTTCTGCCTTCATGGCAGTCGTCGACGGCAATGCTCTCCAAGCCCCGTCCCTACCATCATCTGGAATGTTCATCACGGGAAGAGTGCTAGAGTGTAGCCTACTTGGTTTATCCTGGGGAGGAGGCAGTTGTAACCCGAAGTTCGACCCTCCTTGCGCCGTCACTCCACCACCTGGCGCCGCGAGATGTGAACTTTGCATACCAAGATGTTGCTACGTCTCTGAAGCTGCAAGAAAGTCGTCGTGCTGTGCTGTGCTTTGCTCGCCGCCGCCGCCGTTGAAATCGTCGTTTTGCTTCGGAGCGTGGATGCTGGCCTGTAAAGGTGAGGTTTGAGGCGGTTGTCAGGTTGTCCGAGAGGCGTACGACACAAAAAAAAATATATATATATATATAAAAAAACAAAAAAAAAAAAAAAATTTTTTATGTGTGGCAGAGAAAGCCGCGGCGTTCTGTTGCCGCCTTTTAACAATGCTTCGGCTTGTCGAATCTCAAAGTTTAAGAGTTCCACCGAGAACCAAAGGGAGCAAGCAACCGGTGACGCAGATAACTCTCTTCCAACAAATGGTTGAGCTACGGCTCCTGATACGCCGGCATCCAAAGGGCAAGGAGCTCCTTGATTTTGATTTTGATTTTTTAAGCTTTTGGCGCAGGAAGTCGTTGACCATGAGAGTGGAGAGCGTCGATCACCTGGATGGCGCCCAGTACTTGAGGTATCCGGTATGAAAACAGGTCCCAATATTGGAGATTTTCGGGTTGTAGACCCTGTCGCTACAGGCCCCCAGGTCCAGTGTGTCCAGGATCCGGGGTATGGGGGATCGACCCAGGTCGGCCTGCGTGTAGGAACCAGAGGCGTTCCCCTGGTGGGTTGTTGCCCGTTGCCGTCGATGTGTATACTTTCCAACACGCTCTCACCACCTCAGGAAAGGCAATGGCGGCAGTCTGGGCTGTCAGCGGACGGCGGAACGGTACTTGTGAACCTGGGAGACTTTGGGCGGCGGACAGATGGTGGGGGAGGGGTGTATGTGGCATATGTGTAAATGTCTGGTACTGGGCGTAATAAACTTTTGTTGTGGAGGAGGAGGAGAGCTCCAAGCTGTTGTGTCTTCTGGATGTTGAGAACGGGCGCCTCTTTCGCCTTTCAACCCGTGCCCTTGGTGCCCATGTGTAATACCTAACCGTACAGTGCCTGTGGGTACACTATGTGTGGGTGGTGCTGTGCCTTGTGCCTCGTGCCTTTGTACTTTTGCTGGAGGGGGTGGGCGCGTCCTTTGATTTGGATCGAGCCAGACCCCAGCCTGCCTAGCGCGGGAGGGCTGAAAGAGCCGGTTGGGAAAAGAGAGCTGGCAAAGGGGCGAGATGAGGGGAGCCACACCTTTTTTCCCTCTGGGACACAATGGCACAGACTTTTGGAAATTGGGGTCTCGATGGTTAGTATGAGGTAGCTGGTGTAGGTATATATGAGAGATGCAGTGTGCCAGTGACAGCGGCAGGTTCCCGGAGGAATGGGCACAGCGCACTGGGCCACAACACTACGCACCCAGTCCTCTTGCTGCGTGTGTACGGGGTTGATGTCTCACGTCGTCGTGGCGTCGGAAGGCTGATATGGGAAACCGAGATTGATATTGTTCATAAGAAGAAAAAAAAACAAGTGGAAGAACGACGTGTTGGATAAGTGAAGTGCCTGGTGATGGTGGTTGTCGCGAGGTGTACTGCCTTCGTCGTACCTTGCTTCCCAAACCAACGAAGAGAGAGTTTCAGGCGGCGGAAGCTGGTGGCCACCGATGTTTGTTGATGGGAGAAGGCGTGAAGTGGTAAAGGTAGGCAAAGTTGCCTTAGGTAGGTAGGTTACCTTGGGCATCGGAAAGGTGACCCCTGGCCTTCTTCTGCTTTTCTCTCCAGCAGCCAGGCAAGGGAGGCTGAGGTGCCTTCTTGTGACGACCACCGACAGCTCACTCAGTAGGTAGGGTAAGGTAGGCACCCAGAAACACCTCATGTCCATTTTACGAGAAAGGAAGGCGCGTATGGTGGTGTAAACTTCTCCTCGACTCCTACCCTACCCCTCGTGACTTGCCATGAATGCCATCTGGCGAGATTCTCTTTGAAAGCAGGAGATTGGGAGACAGCAGTCGTGATGGCCTTAGGCATACACACAAAACAGCGGCAGACACAAAACAGCAGCAGTGCCGGCGGAAATCCCACCAAGAGATCTTTCTTCGGAAGCCATGTTCGCAGTGGTGTGCCGCAACGGAGAGCGATACCAGGGGTCTTGTCTTGGGGGAGGGGATGGCTGAAGCGCCTGGTGAATCTCTGAAATTTAGTGCCGGGACCCTTGTCTTCGAGACGAGAGTGAAGAAGGGTGACGGAAGCCTTGTTCGGTACGTAACTGGTACATACACAGAGCGCGTACGGAATTACAAGTGCGGACGGGATACCCAGGGTGTGTCTCTAACACCTCTCTCCCTGTGTGCAGAAGAAATGTCTGAACAAGGACAAACCCAATTGCCAAGAGCAGCAAGTGGATCCCAGTTTGGCATAGCTGCGCCGCCTGAAGATCGGATATCCATGGAGGGGACGCTTTGGTTGTTTGACGAATATTCATCACACACACACACACTCTCTCTCTCTCTCTCTCTCTCTCTGTGTGTGTCCATCAACCCATTCAGGGGAGGAGGAAGGCAGGCGGACTCATGGACACGGCCCCGTGATCAAGTTTCGAATGTTGCATCCATGGTTTGTCTGATGGCCAGCTTTTTCTCGAAAACAAAGATATAGAACCGAGGTACAGCTACAATAGGCTTTGAACTCGAGGGGAGTTCATGACCGCGTGAAAGGGCCAGGCCCAGATGAAGTACTTTGTGCAGTACAGTACTTGTCGATAGTATGGGTGTCTTGCATCTTCCAGGTTGTTTTCCATCCATGTGCTTCTCCCACGTTCACAATCCCATCATGAGGTACACCCCACCCCCATGCTTTGTTGCGTCTTCTTCCGGGATGGTCTGCCGTTTGCCCCTACTTTCGTATGCACAAGTATGCAATCTGGGCACGTCCTTTTCCTACTTCGTTTGGCAATGCATGGCCCCCCCTTTTGTGAATATGAATGTAGGGATCTTTTCTTGAGTTGCCCACTTCACTCCAAATTACTCTACGAGTATGAACACACTGCCCCATACATCTGTTTTGAAGCAGAACCCCAACCCCGCCTGTCGAATACTGTGCATAAAACACGATTGATGAGCAGCAGAGACAGAGTGCGCCTGCTGGACTGCTCGGCTCGGTTGGAAGTCAATTCAGCGTCGTCCCCTCTCGAACGCATGTAAGGTCTCAATTACTGGTCTATCTACGTGCGATTCGAATGGTATCTACGGAGGTGGCGCGTGCTATCTACTGTCCTTGAAAAAAAAAAAAAAAAAAGAAGAAAAATAAAAAAAAATAAAAAGACCCAGCTTCTCGGGCCACCAACGTTTGTGATGTGCTGACGGCTGCAGTGCGTCGTCGTGATCGCATAACGGTTGCTTCGCACGGAGAGAAAGAAAAAAAGGTGTTGCGATGGGCATCTTGGATCTCAAAAAACGTATCCCCCGATCCATATTTCCTAACCACCCTAATCCTGGTCACCCGTGCTCCCCTGTCAATCTTGGCAGCCCTCTGTGCACCATGATAGTGCTGCTTGATTCGGACTAGACCCCCCCCCCCCCCTCTTCCAGCTACATGGGATCTCCTTATGCGCAAACTCCCAGTTTTCCCAATCCAATGAATGGTCAGTGTATCCCGTCCAGGGCAGTCACCGGCCCAGCCAGACTCTCGTCTCTTGCTTGGCTCCCGAACCCATCCTTTCCCCGTCAGCAAAGCGCGCAATTGGAAAAGCAGAGGAAAGGGAATTCGAAGCTGAGACAATGGAATCGTAGGGATTGTCTCTCCCGAAAGCTTCCGCGAGTACTTTGTACAAGAGACACAGTGTCTCGCCGTCATCAGCTCGAAAAAAAGTATCACAACATATCTCCCAGCTTTTGTTTGGAAAGGATGACAATATCGCAAAATCAAAGGAGAGAGCTGTCTTCCAAGTCCTGCGAAACGCCCTTGCATAGGAGATGAGAACAACCAGCTTGACTTCCTACGGCGTGAGCGAGTTTGTACAACTTGATGGAAAAGAAAGGAAACCAGCTGCCATTTCTGTGAGCAGTTTGTGTGCGCTGCCCATGCAGCCAGATGTCAGTGGTCCCAAGGATCTCCGGAACGGAAAGCAACCAACCTGAAAGTAGGCACTTTTGTCTCCAAGGAACGAGACCATCTTTTTCCGTTTGGCATCACCTCGAAATCTCAACACAATACAGTCCTGTTGTCGGATGATCATGACCATGTCTTCACTTTTCTGCCAGACTACGATCCATTGTACACCTGCTGCGGATCATGAGAGGGGCTCCATTGATCGTTCGTATGAATTGGCAAAAGCCAGCGCAACATCAATTGGCTGAAAATACATGCAGCAGATGCACACGGGTGATGTGTCATCATTGACTACCATCCTCGCTTTCTGCGGTTCACCGCAAGATGAGAGTTGACTCCTGCATGGACCTGGACGAAAGGTGTGTTGCTTTCAGCTGAGGACCTGGCCAATGAGCGTTCGAAAAAAGAAAATTTGGGTTTGGAAGAGCCTTTTGGGTTGTATTCTCTCCCTACCGAGCCAGTGGGACGAGCAACTGGTCCTAGACCCACCATGCCTGTCTTCTGAAGGGTTCAAAGTGGAGGACAAAGAATTCGAAAGGAGAGCAGGACGGAGGTGTGTCGAGACTATTTCGTCCGTATGACACTACCACTCCGCCAGTGGCCGTTCCGCTCAGGAAGCCATCGTCATTGCTATCTTGGTAGAAATAGGTAGCCGGAGAGCGTCAACCATGATTTGATGCAGTGAGCCGTCCCTGCTTCGAGCCGAGATGATATTGGAATGCGTCCATACCGAGCAAGACCTCAAGACCCGTCCGCCGTGCTGGACAAATCCGTCCCCTCGATGGTTCCCGAACCGTGCCGCTCTTGGCGCGTGTCTTGGAAGCATTTCGGTATCGTATTTACTGCACAGATGAAGAGAATACCTGGTAATGGTTAGGATTTGATAGGACATGTTCATTGCCATCTTCCTCTTTTTACAGTATCCAAGGAGAGCTGCGCGCGATTGGGAGTAGACTGGCCCGCAGGTTGGGTGCAATGGTGCGGAGTGGTCGCCATGCGTGTCGAGTGCCAGTCACCAGAAACCCGCGCCGCTCGCAGTGCTTGGGAGCAAAGCACATGACGAGGAAATGCTGTGACATTCGCCTCCATGATGCAGGGTAGATGCATCTGGAGAGGTTTGTCGCAAAGCATCTCCCAGCATATTGACTGCAAGTTGAAGACGAATGGGTGGAATCCTTACGACTTTGGTGGAAAGGTGCACGGTATCGTACGTGGGACCCCTTCTGCCATCTGCTTCGCCTATGCGCACGAACACTCGAGGAGAAATGGGCAAGGATATTGCAAACTATCGCGATACTATGTCCCTACGAATACGTTATCTGCTTTCCTATATCACAACCCAGACGAGCTACAGAGTGATACCACGTTGAATCCATCCAAGCATGAATAGCACATAGGTTGCGTTGTTTGCACCGGTACTCTGCTATGTTACCACCAGGACGATTGGTGTGTGTATGGTAGGTAGGGAAGGGACAGAACCAAGCCTTGTCTCTTTTTGGGAATTTTTGACGAGGGGTCATGCTTCACAAGGCTCCCAATGAACCAACCATCTGCATCTTCGCAAATGTCGCAGTCGTGAAGAAGATGGGAAGCTCTCCTATTCGTACCTCTTTTTATATATATATATATTTTTACAAGACCCTGTTGTGCATAGCGATATGCTCGTGTGATCGACCCGTCGTTCTCGCTCACCCTCGGGACGTGACACTGCATTTCACTCACATTCTCCTTCCATCTACTTGCGTTTCCGCACACCATCAAAATGCGCAATCCGAAGAAGCAGCCCAAGGCAACCCCCATGCTTGCCGCCATATCTCTCAAGGAACAATTCAGGGGAACTCTCTCAGCTTTGAACTCAGGAGACAGTGAAATGAGAACATAGAAAAACCAGAACCGACAAATCGTACTTCATTGCCGACCTCCTTGTTTCTGCGGGAATCGCTTCCATGGAGCGACGTGCTGTTTGACCCGACCACCTGTGACCCAATGAACACGGCTGCTGCGTTTCCGCCCCCCCTGAAGCGAGCGCAGAGCCCTGGGTCGCATCAGCTGCATGGCGTCAAAGAGGGCTCATCATCGACACCAGATATCACCTGAAAACAAACAGCTTCCTGTCCAATGTGGTCGTGATGATCAGATCTTGTTTCCTGTGCTGCCCAAGGGGAGGTGGTGCTCATCACTGGGGGGCATGTCCGATGCGACCAAACGGTGCAGTTGGGTGCGGGACAGCTTGAGCGCGATGTTACAGAGCAGGAACCGAGAACATGTTTTGGGGGTTTGTCGAATGAAGTGGTTGCAACGCCGGACGTCCATTTGGAGCCCGCCAGGGAACCTAAGTGGTATCGGATATATAAATGGTCTGGACGGAGCTACGAATACCTATCGAAAACGCGCAGAAGCTTCTAATTCTCCTAGATGGGCCAAGCAAAAGCCCCGCTGGGACAATAATCCCTCCGCTGACGACGAGGGCATAAGGACTGGTTGGTGTGTCGTTCCAGAACTTTTTGTTGTCAAAGTTTGCGATGCCATGCAAAAGAAGCTGTTCGCCGTCGTGGATGTCATCATCGAATGACGTTCTGAGTGGAGTTCATCGCTCGCGTCCGCTCACAGGTGAATGGCCTGATACCCCTGCTACTATGGGAAAGTCGCACGCCAGAAGCTGTCATGACATGACACAACACAAGGTACCCATCAAGACCGTCGGGTAGAGCATGCGATGCGATGCGGTGCTTGACTGCGATGATAGGGTACCGGCCGCAGACGTTGGCATAATTACACGCATCTGTGTAATACCTCCTTCATACGGGTAGTGGGTGCTGTGGACTCGATCCTGCTCGATCCTAGGTCGAGGGTCCCCGTCCTGGCAGCGGCATCAGAGCAGCCCCCTTTTGTGGTGTTTCTTGGCCAGAACATCGCTTCCCCGCAAGTTCATGTCAAACTCAGGCCACATACTCGCCAATCTGAACAAGACAAAGACGGGGATGGCTTCAAGATCGAAGGGCGTGGCGCAGAGAGGTTCTGGCCATTCCACGCGTTCACACAATGCCGGGGGAAAGGGCCGCTGGGAGAGGCGTCTCCTTGTTCTTTCACGAACGACGACAAGCGAACAAGCCACTTCGCGATGCTTGCGATGCTGCGATGCCGGGGCACCCCGCCCTGTGTGCCCATGCCCGTGTCATCCCGTCTTCAGCGCGGGACGGGCTGAGAGTGGGCGTCCAAGGATTCCTGGGCTGGGCCCATGCGCACGGACCCGTCTGGTTGGAACACCCCCCCCCCCCCCCACACGCCGAAGGAGAGGGGTGGCCGTAAGAGCCAGACTACCTACAGTCGCTGTAAGTTTTCGAACGATACGATAGGCTGGAAAATACCGAAATTTCTCTGACCAAAACGGGACGGGCAACCATCAATATTTCCCTGCAAGCTTTCGGGGATTCAGAATTTGCTCATCTGTCTTCATCCTCTGGTAATGAATGGTATGGACATACAGGCGCACCATGGCAAGGACCAGGTTCACACAGTTCCCGGGACCTTTTTTTTTTTTTTTTTTTTTTTTTTTTTTTTGTTGGCCCCAAATGTTTCCTTCCGGGTTCCCATCGCTCGTGGCCGGATGTAGGAGGAAGATCCGCCTTTTCGGGACTCCCTACCTCCAGTGTAGTTACCCCCCAGGACTCGCTCGGTACGAAGGGAGGGTATTCGTGTGCTGAGCCGCACTTCGGCTCTCGTGGGAGGGATCTTCTGCATTGGTCCTCTTCAAAGCTTGCATCTTGACGCCATCGCATGTGGTCAGTGTGCCACCATCGGAAGTGGAAGATGGCGCTTTTATCACCGTCTCTTTTGCCCCACCACCGAGTCGCCAAACCAAGACCGTTTTTTTTTCTTCTTCTTCTCCCCAACAGCAGCCTCTTTCTCCTGCGTGGCGGCACCCTTGCATCACTGGAGAGAGACAGCTTCGTCGAAGGCGCACCGCCATGCCACCAAGGCTGGCGGTTGTGGCAGAGGCTGGACGTTGCGAGCAAGCAGGCTGAACGGCTGGAATGAGGCGAAACTGCTTGAGTGCCACCGACCCGGCCGATCACGAACAGACGGGATGGACTAATCAAATGGACTTGCCATATTCCAGCTCCCTATCTCCTCCGTGGAAGATGGAATACATCAAAACTCACACCTTCCGTAATCGGACAGTTCTCCACTTCCTACGTACATGCGTACTCCTCCCAGTGCGATTCGACAATCTCACGGCGCCGCCGGATCGGATCTGCCGCGGTGCGGTTCGGGACGTCACATCCATATCTCTCTGCAGCGGTCAGCGGAACCCACGATGGATTGCTTCGATTGTTCTGATCTCGGCTCTCCGTCTGGGACACTGGCAACCTGCGGCCACTAGGAAAGTCAAAATTACAGTAGACCGGCCCCGCCACTTGTCTGGAAGTGGGTAACAAGAGCCTGCCAAAACTGGGGCCAGAGTCTTTTCATACCCGAACCCATCTGCCAAAAAATCAGCATCAGCAGCGGGAACTTGCAAACTCTAAAGCCACGCTTCTTCTTTTGTCCTTGTCGGCCGATCCATGATCCATGACGCGGACGTCGAGGCCCGGGGATTGGTGCGAATACGGGAGGGCGCCGCTCCGTATCTTCAGACCGAAAAGCTAAATTCAACGACAGTCGTTCCGTGCCACTTTTTGCGTGGAAGCTAACCCCACGATGTCACGATAGCTTCACCCGCACAGGCATGGATCCCAGGCGCCCGACAAACTGAAACCAATGCTGTGATGTCGGATAACTTGCTAAGATTACAAAATTCTTGGGAGGAAATTCTCCGGTGATACAAATCAACAAAATCTTCCTATATCTGTTCGAAGGGGCAAGTCACCGCTTGTCGGGTGCCTGCGTAAATGAGACAGAGACAAGACGATCCTTGTCACTTTGCTGACGAAAAGGAAGAAGAAGAAGACTCCATATGCACCATCACGAACCTGTCTTGGACCGTAATAACTTGTTCCAGAAATTTCCGGTCCCAATCCCGAGGGGCAAAAACAGACAAACTAAGATGATTTCCCGAGAAACACGAGTGCAACGTTGCGGCTCCCCTTACGCTCTCCGAGACTCGGGGTCGTATTCCCTGCCATGAAGCCATCCATACTACAATCACCACGGAAACAAGCATTGCGTGTGCGGATTTTTTTGACAAGAGTGCATCAAAAATCAAAAAAAATCCATCGATGTATGCCCGTTACCCAGAGCCAACAGCTCAAGCTTCTCATAGGAGTTTCCAACTCGGGTTATTTTCTGAATCGGACTCCTGTACATTGATGCTTAGTGATCGTATACAAAGTTAGGGCTTACGTATACGACTCCCTCACGTACCATATCAAGACAGTGCAAGCCGCAGCTAGTCACCTCATCGTTCCCAGATTGCAAGTTAGACGTGTTGTATCCATGTATGTGGACAGGCTGGTCCGGGACTACCGGTTACTCGTTTCGCTGTCGTTTGTTAGAACTCCCGAATAGCACTGGAGAAGGTGGTGATGATGGTGCTGATGTTCCAGAAAGAATCTTATTGTCGGCCACTGTAGAGCGAGCAGAAGGAAAGATTGCTGTTCGTCCTACTGTCTCGAGGGGGTATTTGATAGTGACTAACTTAGGTCACCCAAAGCGTAAGGCCACATAGGGGGGAAGGCGATGGGCGGCTCGAGAAAGCACCTGACTCGGAACCAGAACAGCTCCTTGTCCCTGATCCATGAGTAGTGGAAATGGCTATGTTGAAAGAAGATGGTAGATGCGGGAAATCAGCTCGAAGGAAGAGTGGAGGCTCACGAGATGCTGGAAAAGTGGGAGCAGTATTCACAAGCGAGGTGGATTGAGCAGTGGGAATCTAGATCACTGTCAACACGGTCATTGATGATAGTGAACGAGAGTTGCCTGGATACTCACAAGGTCGGTGACCCATTGCGAGGTAGCCCGTTGGTCATCTATCTCCAGGTCTCGCCACAGAAAATTCGCGTCTTCTGCCATCTTGTGGTTGGGGAACTCGACGCGGCATTCTCCATCATGTTCTCCTGGGCCTTCGTAGCTCGGCCAAGCAAAACGAGCCGCCTCGCTGGTTTGGAGGGGGAGAAGAACTTTTACGGCGTCCTCCATCTGCTTTCTGGTGGCGCTGAGGAGCACACCAGTCAGAACGACAGTGTTGGTGTCTTTCTGGGTCGCATCGTATTGCACAATATCCGTCGACATGCTTGCTACTGTCAGCAGCTTTGAATTTGAAGGTGACTGGCAAAAGAAGCTGACTTGTTGTTCCCACACAACTCCGGTTTCAAGTTACAACCTGTTGTAGCGTGGATTACAGTGGGAAGCAGAAGGAATCGACAGATTTGAGGGTGTGGATCGTAAAATTCCATTCCGTGGATTGGAAGTTGGGGACCTGTATTTGAACCCTCGCGTTCAAGTTTGGAAGCAGCGACTTTGAGCGTCCCAGAAAGTTGGGCTTCGAGTTTTCGCATGATGAGCTCGAGGGATGGAACTTATTCCTTCTTCAAGTAGGACTACAAGCACATTTCCGGAGACATCTTGACTTTGTCAGCAGCTCATTGTAGTCATGGAGCTTCCTATGCTCAGGCAACCTCTCTCCGGATGGGAAACCAGTGGATAGCATAACACCTCGACATTAGGTTATTGGGGAGGCAATCTACGTATGAGAGCCTTCACGAGGCCAAGATAACATGATGACTGTGCTGTAACCGAAGCAATTGTTGAAGACGAGGAATCTCACCACGGCTCCTTTGTTTTTCCACAACGGAGCTTGTAGAATCTTCAGAATTCTCAACTTTTGATTTTTTTTTTTCCCTCGCTCACCGCTCAACAAAACGTGCTCAGGTACCTGCAACTTCGAGACACTTCGAACTTTCTGATCTCGTATCTCCACCGCTGGAGAAACATGACCGAATCGATACCCATCCAAGGCTCAGACAGACATACGTGGCTCATACGAACATCACAACCGATCCTTCACCGGTGACTCACTCCGAAGATTGGATCCAACCTGCGGAGCGGCAAGATGGCAGTGATGTAAGCTTCCTGCCAGCTTGTCAAAACCACCCACATATGGATCCAGGATTACGACGCGGAAAACCTTCAGGACCTTGGCTCACACGTTGCAACGCACAATCAGTCTGCTTCGTCTCCATCACACCTTGGCTACCCCGACGTCTACCAACGTGGGAAACCCCATGGGTGACACGTTGACACTCAGGAACTCCAAGGAATTGCTCCCATCCGCCAACGGAAGCTTCTATCCAGAGACCAATCCTCCTCAAGATGACCTCGCCATGCCCGCTGCGATCCAACATAAAGTCCGGAACACGGGTTGCCTGTTGGATGAATATCCCTCACGTAGCTCTTTACACACCTGCGATGACCCTTCTCCAAGCTGCTCCACCCCATGGGCTCCGGTATCAACGGGATACGGTATCCCCCGAACCTCAACCATCTCGTCGAACAGAAGGCGCCCTGCCTACCAGATACATACCTGACCTACCTGACCTACCTGACCTCCCTGACCTACCTGACCTACCCAGCCTAGGCCCAAGTTTACATTCTACCATCGTGGACAAACTGGCTTGTGGAGGTTATGCCTCGACAGAGCGAATCGAATACTTTCCTTTCAAGATTCTTCGTGCCCCCCTTTGCTCTTGTTATCCGTTCCGTTTCGTCTCCTGCGCTTCATTGGCGGACTAGCCAGTAACCCCCTCCCGTTCCGATAGGTAGGCGGCAGAGCAAAAGACATACTGAGAGTACCTTCGATCAAGGGAGGAGGAATATATACTTCAGTACAGGACCTGCATCTCAAAAATAGAAAAAAAAGTTTCACCAAGATCATCTATGCCTCCTCAGATCCCTTTTCCCTCATCTGCACCGGCACAAGAGCCTACATTTTCGATTGTCGATGGATCATCGTCGAGGTATTCCACATACTGGTCGTGGTTTTTGTTTCAGTCTCGCAAGACCAAAGCACTTGATTCGCAACGATACGCGCGATACCTTCATTCTATATCCAAGGAAGACAAAAGAAAAGAAAAAGAAAAGAAAGAAAAAGAAAAGATAGAAAAAGAAAAAAGAGAAATCATGTTTATGGTCATAACAGACAAAAGATCAAAAAGATAGTAACTCCTTCCCGCAAATGAATATCCCACATACACACTCTCTCTGCTCTCTTTCGTTCGTGCTTTCTTTCCCATGCAGTTCCTGTCGCTTCTTCATTCATTTCTTTCCACCGAATCGAATCTTTGCTTCCCCATTTTCCAAATACATCGAGCTTACAACTTGGAAGCAGCCTTGGGGCTACCCTGGCTTGTAATCTCGTTGTACAGCAAGCTCGTCAAGAAATCGGCATAGTCCTCGCCAGTGACCTGTCCAGCGAAGTACTGGGAAGCGAGGCCGAACTTGTTGCCCTTGGGCGCGTTCTGGGAGAGCTCCTGTGCCTGCTCCTTGAGGAGCTTGAGAGCGTAGGCCTTGTCGACACGCTTGCCCTCGGCGGTGGTGACGCCGTGGCGGACCCATTGCCAGAGCTGCGAGCGAGACACCTCGGCGGTAGCGGCATCCTCCCTGTTTGATTATGTTAGTACTGACTTGACTACAAGAGAACATGAAGAGCTTAAAAAAAAAAAAAAGGGGGGGGGGCTTTTAAAAAAAACAAAAAAAAACCCGTACATGAGGTAGTTGATGGGGACGCAACCGACACCACGGATCCAGGCCTCCATGTAACCCAGACCAATGTTCAGGTTCTTGCGGATGCCGGCCTCGGTGATCTGGCCGGGGACGTTCATGTTGAGCAGGTCGTTCTGGCCAATGGTGACATCCTCGCGGCGGACAAAGAGCTGGTTGGGGGTGGGCATGTGCTTGTTGAAGATATCAACAGCGATGCTGGCGAGGGCGGGGTGGGCAACCCAGGTACCGTCGTGACCGGCGCGAACCTCGCGCAGCTTGTCGGCACGCACACCCTCCATGGCCTTCTCGTTGGCGGCGGGGTCGTCCTTGATGGGGATCTGCGCGGCCATGCCGCCCATGGCGTGAACGCCACGCTTGTGGCAGGTCTGGATAAGAAGCTTGACGTAGGCGTCCATGAAGGGCACCGTCATGGTCACGGCGCTGCGGTCGGGCAGGACAAAGTTGGAGTTCTGGCGGAACTTCTTGATGACGCTGAAGATGTAGTCCCAGCGACCGCAGTTAAGGCCGGAGCTGTGGTCACGGAGCTCGTAGATGATCTCGTCCATCTCGAAGGCGGCGAGGATGGTCTCAATGAGGACGGTGCCACGGATGGTGCCGCGGGGCATGCCGATGTAGTCCTGGGCGAGGTTGAAGACGTCATTCCAAAGACGGGCCTCGAGGTGAGACTCCATCTTGGGGAGGTAGAAGTAGGGACCGAAGCCGCGCTTGACGGTCTCGAAGGCGTTGTGGAAGAAGTAGAGACCAAAGTCGAAGAGGGAACCGCTCATGGGCTCACCGTCGACTGTGACGTGCTTCTCCTCGAGGTGCCAGCCACGG
This sequence comes from Podospora australis, assembly GCA_033296905.1. Lineage (NCBI taxonomy): Eukaryota > Fungi > Ascomycota > Sordariomycetes > Sordariales > Podosporaceae > Podospora > Podospora australis. The sequence continues at coordinate 17,035 of MU864405.1, read as the reverse complement.
GGCCGGACAATCAGGGTTGGGAGTTTCTTGTCGGTCCGCAGCTTGTACTCCTTGTTGCCAATCTTGAAGTCGACCTGGCGACGGTTCGCGTCGTAGAGGTTGACCTGGCCGTTGACCATGTTATCCCATGTTGGGGCGCTGGAATCTGCTGACTGTTAGCTAGGCTTGCTCCCCCCCCCCCCCACACTCCTATCTGGCGCCCGGAAGTATTACCTTCGAAATCGGCCATATAAGTCCACACATCGGCGTTCAGGGCGTTCACGACCATCTTGCGGTCGGTGGGACCTGTGATCTCGACGCGGCGGTCGACGAGACCGGGAGCGGGCGGTGCGCCCTTCCATGTGGGGTTCTCGCGGATGTGCTTGGTCTCGGGGAGGAAGTCTGGGAGGGCGCCCTTGTCGAGCTCGGCCTGGCGGATCTTGCGGCGCTCCAAGAGGGCCTTGCGCGTGCTGTTAAACGACCGCTGGAGGAGGGCGAGGAAGGCCAAAGCCTCGGGTGTGAGAATCTTCTTTTGCGACTCGGAAACGGGGCCGAGGACATGGACGCCCTGCAGGATGGATTCGTTGCTGGCCATGGTTGCTGATGTGATGTGAAGATCTAGGTGGGTATTACGGTTGAACTAGAGAGAGGGAAAAAGGTGTCAAAACCCAAGCTTGGAATCCAGAATGATGATGTGAGACTTTGGAAGGGTGAGAAACGGATTGCTGGGGGGAAAGGCTCGAGTCAACAAGGTCCCCTTTTCGGATCGACTAGGAACCAAATGCCGAGGTGAGCCGCGGGACTGGGGGGGGGAGCAGGAGAGAAAGACAGGGCAGATGGGAAAATGTGGAGGAGTTTGTACCTATGATTCCGGGGGAAGCTGGGGCAACACAATCTTGTCGGAGGAGGAAAGGCAGAGAGATTGGGAGAATAGGGAATCATCAAGGGGAAGAGAAAAAGAAGAAAAGGGCAAGGAGGCCGAGGAGGTCCTAATAAGAGCTGCTGAAAGCTATCTGTGACTTTCGTCTTGACTCTTGATGCATGAAACTACGGACACCCGTGATCGACCGGCACCCCATGCTAGCTGGTCGAAATGGAAACTACCCTGACTCACCGATTCGAGTGTGTTTGAACGGACCCCCTGGCTATTCTTGTTTCTGTTATGTTTGTTTTTATGAACTTCCTCGCTTCTGCTGTTCGAAAAATTGAAGAGTGCGCGGTCGAGACTCTACGGGCGGTGGTGGACAATCCCGCATGCGGCGAATTACTCGATATCATACGAATAACAGATGACGACGATAAAAAAAAAAAAAAAAAGAAAAGTAAACCATGGGGGAGCTATCTCCCGATCTATGGTAAGCTTCAAATATGGTTATCCCCCAGTAAAACTTCTCGGCAGAGAAAACCCTTCACTGTCTGGCCTCCTCCATTCAGCTTTTCGCCGCATCATTGATCGACCAGTTCTGTAAGAGCGAAAGAACAAGAGCATGTGGTTTCAATTTTGGCCATCAATCACATCGTCAACCTTTGTCTTTTACACTCGGCTCTCTTTCCCGGGGAAAGGGGGGAAGCTCTGGTCACTCCAAAGCTGCTAGGGAATTGACCAACCCGAAGCCTTGCTTCCCAAGAAAATTGTGGGGTTATCAACGAACCCAAAGCATCCCCTCTGATCGGCATGTGACATGTGCCGCGCCCTTGGAGGGGCCGGACTCGAGGAGCTCAGCGAGTCCTGGTGAATGGCTCATGTCAAGGTGAGGTCATCGAGGGGGGTACCCCGCAATTCTGTTCTTGTCAGAGGGTCTCTCTCTCCTTGACCCATGACGGGCGGGACCCTCTTCGAATTTCAACTGCTTCCCCAGACCCGAAGCGCGGTCGCGAAGCGGTCGCTGTGGCCGATGTCGCTTAGCTCTCTGCCAAGTTAGGTACTTCGTAACTTGACAAAATATTGCTGGGTGGCTGCCATTCTTACTCGATGTTATCGAGCAATGACACTGGATATTCTGTCTGTTGTAGTCAAACTCTTTCAAAAGAGCAAGGGAAGTCGCCCAACCCCGTTGACTCGATTCTACGGACTGCGTTCACCGTCTCTTTGGGATATCTCCAAGTTCCCAACGGAAGAAACACCCGTTTGTCTGCCACGATCGCAAAAAACCTGGGCCGAAGTATCCCCCCGGCCATGATACCTGCCGCCGCCGCAGCAAATCAAAAGCGCCCAGAGAACGCCTCCGATCTGCCGGCCCAGAGCCGAGGCCAAACATGGACCATGGCCAATCCATCTCACAAAGCCGAACTTGTGGAGGAGTGGAGACCTGCCTCCCCCCTTGCCTTGCCCGTTGCCGACGCTGTAGTGCACTCCATCCCATGCTTCCCACCTGGCCCGAGACTTTCCGATACGATCATACATCATGCTATCTCTTCCAAGACCAGCCTCGACAGTCTCACCGGTTTGTAGTCGGGAATACCTAGCCAAATGCCGTCGTTCGGTGTGCTGCGTACCAGCCATCAAGTCTTGATGCGAGAGGAGTCATTCCAAGGGCGCGCCGGCGCCGTGGTGTTGGGGTTTCAGTGTTGTAAGTCCGTCGTTCGTGGTGAGTCGTCGGCGGCGGCGATAACAGATCGCGTCCTGCACAGTAGCTGCCGTCGCTATATCCATGCGAAGCCTGGTTCTGGTTTTTTTTTTTTTTTTTTTGGTTTTTTTTTGTTTTTTTTGGATGATAATTATTATGACACGGGAGTACTACGAATATGACTGCCATGGTTTTTTCAACTTCCATTTGCGCCACTGGTGATAGCCCTCTTTGGTTGTTACATTGTTGATCCCCCTCTCTCTGCCTTCCTTGGTTCCGCTGGAGCGAACGAATCAGGTCTCCAAACACGTTTCCAGCTTGAAACCACTGGAGGAACATCAGACAAAGTTATCAGCACCCAAACGTTGGGAGCGCATCGTCACCGTTTGCACATATTCAATTGTTGTGTACGAAGATTTCATCACCTTCCTGTCCACGGGGGCGCTAGAGTTGTAGGAAGGAATATACTGGTATCAATTTTCTCATCTAGCCATTGTTCATAACACATGCGGGGGTGAAAAGATATTATAATTTACAGGAAAGGCGTGGCTTTTATGTGTTGTACGTGTGTCGTATGTGTTGGGCTCAAAGGGGGGGTTGGGGCCAGAAGAAGATGTCGCTGCCAACGGGGTCAAGCAGGGTGAATGTTGCTGCAACCTCTTGCCATTTCCCAAGTCTCTCTATCTCAAGAGACGACGACACGCTCTCTTCTTCGACCACAACTATCACCTCTTCCCCCTTTTGTTGCGACTCTGGATCTCGGTTGAGAAATCATTTTTGCAGTCCAAACAAAGGCCTTAACCCTTGTACGGCTTGGGGCCGACCATGAGCTCGGGCTTAACCAGGGTGTCAAACTCCTCCTCGGTCAATGCCTTGAGCTCCATGGCGCTCTGCTTGAGGGTAAGACCCTTCTTGTGCGCGTTCTTGGCGACCTTGCTGGCCATATCGTAACCGATCTTGGGGTTGAGGCAGGTAACCAACATGAGGCTGCGAAATGAGAGTCAGCACAGTGCTTCATCATGTTTCCCATCAGGATCCATGGAGAAAAAAAAAAAAAAAAAAAAAAAAAAAAACCTACGACTCCTTCATAATGCTGGAAATCTTCTCCTCGTTGGCCTGGAGACCAACGACCAAGTTCTTCTCGAAGCTGCGCATACCATCGGCGAGGATGCGGATGCTGTGGAGGAGGTTGCGAATGATGAGGGGCTTGTAGACATTGAGTTCGAACTGGCCGTTCATGCCGCCGATGGTGCAAGCAACGTGGTTGCCCATTACCTGGGCGCAGACCATGGTGAGGGCCTCGCACTGGGTGGGGTTGACCTTGCCGGGCATGATAGAGGAGCCGGGCTCGTTCTCGGGAAGGACGAGCTCGCCGAGGCCGCAGCGGGGACCGGAGCCGAGATAGCGAATGTCGTTGGCAATCTTGCTGAGGGAGGCGGCCAGGGTGTTGAGGCTGCCGTGGGCCTGAACGATGGCGTCGTGGGCGGCCAGCGCTTCGAACTTGTTGGGCGCCGTCTTGAACTCGGTGCCGGTCATCTTGCTGACCTCCTCAGCGATGCCCTCGGCGAAGCCCTCAAAGGTGTTGATGCCAGTACCAACGGCGGTGCCGCCCTGAGCGAGCAGGCGAAGGTCGGGGAGAGATCCCTCGACGCGCTTGATGCCCAGGTCGAGCTGCGCAACGTAGCCGCTGAACTCTTGGGCGAGGGTGAGCGGGGTAGCATCCTGGAGATGGGTGCGACCGATCTTGATGATCTTCTTGGCCTCAAAGTCGTCGACCTTGACCTGAAGGGCATCGCGGAGGCTCTGGAGGGCAGGGAGTAATGTGTTCTCGATCTCGAGGACGGCGGCAATGTGCATGACGGTGGGGAAGGTGTCGTTGGACGAAGCGGAGCGGTTCACGTGGTCGTTGGGATGCACAGGCTTCTTGCTGCCCATGGTGCCGCCGAGGATCTCGATGGCACGGTTGCTGATGACCTCGTTGGCGTTCATGTTGGACTGGGTGCCGGAACCAGTCTGCCAGACGACAAGGGGGAAGTGGTCGAGGAGCTTGAGCTCCTCAACCTCCTTGGCCGCCTGCTGAATGGCCTTGCCGATCTCAGGGTCTGCATCGAGGCAATTGGCGACTGGTCAGCGCTTGTTTCTGTTGGACCTCCGCAGAAGCAATCGAGCATTGAAAATAGAAAAAAAAAAAAAAAAATACAAAATAAGAATGTTAAAAAGAGAAGGCTGCAGTGATTTACCAAGGCCATAGCGCATGTTAACGGTCGCCGCAGCGCCCTTGAGGATACCGAAAGCCTTGACAATGGGCGGGGGCATGCGGTCCTGGGGCTGGTTGATGCGGAAGTTCTCGAGAGAGCGCTCGGTCTGCGCTCCCCAGTACTTGTCGGCAGGCACCTGAATCTCGCCAAAGGCATCGCTCTCGGTTCTCGTGCTGGCAGCCATTCTCGTCGCGCTGGCGTGGAAGTTTCTAAGCTGATGATGACGGATAGCGGGGGTTGCAGACTTTTGGCGCACTACGAGAGTCGGGGCGTTGCATGCACCGGTTTTGAGACATGTGCTGCTCAGCGCCCTCGTGGTGGTCCTCGGCACACCAAAGCTGCTACCGCGGGCTGCTGCGGGCCCGGCAATGCGAACCGATCGAAGCATGGCTGATTTTATGTCTGAAAGGGGGGGGAGGAATGAACGTCGCCTGACAAATGACAAGCCTAGGGACCTAGCGCGCAAAAATAAAAAGTTGATGATTAGCAGGGCCCCAAAGTTGGTGCTGCAATGGACGGAAGGGTCAGGTTGTTGGTCTCTCGTAGAACGAACATACAACAGTGTGACAACGGAGCGTCTGTCTTCCACAGGTGGTACGAACAGGAAATAGGAAATTTTGAAAAAGAAAACGCGCGCTGTCTGGCTGGCTGGCTTCTACCCTTTTCTTTTTTTCTTTTTTTTTTTTTTTTTCCCCTCTTCCCTCTCCCCTGCCCGCTCTCCCAAAATAGCGCTCTCCTCCCCAACAAACCTGGCTGGCCCTGTCAAGCATGTTGATTATTACTGCCGCACTGCCCTTCCGTCCGCTCCGGTCCGGAGAATCCCGACCTGTCAAGAAATCGATAGGCCTAAATTTCCGGGTGCGCGGAGAATTTCATCCACAATTTAAGCACAGAATGCCGCAGAACATCGCCGATTCGCTGCTGCCCCAGGCAACGGGGCCCAATTTCTGACAAACAAACCCCTGAATGTTCCATCCAACTTGAAAAGGGGAAAAAGGAGATGCCAGCTTGCAAGACTTCGTATTACACATGTATTACCGCGTACTTCATCTTCTTGCTCTCAGTTATCACCACCCATTTGAGCTGCCCTTTGGCCTATTCGCCATCATCCAACCCCCGCGCATGCGACGCTTCCACGCCAAAAAAAAAAAAAAAAAACAACAAAAAAAAAAAAACCCAAAAAAAAAACCAGCACCTCTATGGGTATATACTCGAGCAATGAAATTTTGAATACAGCTTTAGCCAGAGAAGCAAAACAAACAACAAGAGAAGCACACAAACTTCTCTTCCCTTCCGATCAAATTAGTAAACCCTACAAGTCCCATTCCGACAATATCCCCAAAGTGTTGTGGTTTTCATCCTATCCATCGGACACCTCTTCCCAAAGACATGATGAGGAGGCTGCCTTCCTTTTGCCTAACCAGTGCCATAGAGTCTGCCAAGAAACAAACATGCGATGAATACTCAAAGGTTGTCTCCTACCACAAGGCTGACAAGTCGAAAACACCAACTCAGACCCGTCCGGTCTTGCGCTCCCTACCTACTCCAAACACCAAGGAAGACTTGTCTAGTGTCCCCCGCCATGTAAGCAAGCAAAGAGGGGATGGACTAATTGCTGCAGCTCAGGAGTTCAGCGTCTTGATCATCATACTGACCTTCCGCTTATCGGTGACCAGAAGCCCACGGCTGTTGAATGCCGAGTTGATTGCTTCCACGACTTTGTGAAAACTGCTTGCTGCACCCTTCTCCTGTGTGAATCTCGCAATGCTGAGCGGACTACGCTTGCCGTGCTCAATGACCGTCATCAACTCGATAGCGAAGGAGACTTCCTTCATATCAAGATCTATGGTCACATGGTTAGCCACTGATTCGACGATCGCGGTATTCAGGAGGAAGACGTACGGTTCTTTGCAGCCACTCGTGCGAAGATGATATTACGTGTCTTGTCAACCTCGATGTCTTTGATTCCGTACTTGCGCCAGTCACGCAGCAGAATGGCCATCTCCTGACGGGCCCGTCTCTTGGTGATGCTGAAGCAAAGATGATGCGTTGCAGGCTTCACGCGGAAAAGCCTGGCCAACCAATTCTGCTGGACCTCGATCTGCCGGACCCCCTGATCACTCTCGGACCAAATACTCTGATCCGCACCAGGAGCAACCGTGGGCTCTTTCTTGTTGGGCTTTTTCTTCGGCTTCTCGTCTTCGTAAATGCCGACATCCCGATCATTGGAGCCTGTAGAAAGGGGGGTACAAGGTCAGCTTGGCAGACAGCTTTCTTTCTTCACCAGCGAGTTCTCTCTTACCTGACAGTGACATTTTCGGTTGATCCTTGTTTTTGTTCCAGAATGACAAAGTGAATGACTTCTTTTTCTGTATGCGGGTTGAAGAGGGCTCATCAACTGCCTGAGAAGTCGACTGATTGGCAATGCTAGCATCCGCGTCAACACCGCCGTCCTTGCCCTGAACACTAGGCTCTACCAAGGTCATCGAGCCAGAGCCGGTGGATCCATCCTTGGACGTGCGTTTGAACCAGGATGATACCCTCTTCTTGGGTTGAGAAGCACTATTCTGGGCTTGTACATCGACAGAGTAGCCTACTGGAGCCCCAGAATCGGATACGTGCCTGCGAGCGTCCTGCGCGGGGGTCACAACAATCTTGGGCGGCTTGGGTGCACTGGACATCTGTGGAACCTTTCGGACATGGAGAGGCTCAGGTATCTCCACGGGGCAAACTCCCGCTCCGGTAGGTGAATTGACCACCCTAATGGTATTCTCAGCTCGAGACAAATACTCAAAACCCTGATTCTCACTACGGGCAGGCGTGTCTTGAGAGCCAGGGGCGCTATTGTGCTTGCCGGCGTTGTTTCTCCTCCGGTCGTCGGGGGTGTTTTCGTTGATAGAAGGCAGGGGGCGTACGTCTTTGCCGGTGCGACTGTATACCGGTTCAGAGACAATCCGACGCTCCGCCATGTGGAAGCTCGAGCCCGGGTCCAGCTTCGAAACCTTGTGCGGAACAGGGTAGGCATCCACGTTACGGTGGGATATGGACCATGGCGAGACGCTGAGCTGGGAAGGGACCGGAGGCAAGGGTCTACCATCCCGAGGATGGGTGTCATGCCGACCGTCAATAGCTTCATCGTCGGGGGATTGTGCTCCCAAGGAAAGGCTGAATGGACTCGTCGCACGATCTTGCAGTCTTGGCTCGCTCGGATCTGACGCCAGGAGAGAACTGCGGAAAGCTTCATCACAGTCTCTTGCAATCCTGTGACCCAATTGCTGCAATTCTTCGCTCCAGAAGAACTTTTCGCTTGTCCCTCCGACGTCGGCCATCGACTTTGTCGCGGTGGATCGCTGTGCCCTCTGCTCTTTGCGGGGGCTGGAAGGCGCATAGTTGTCACGCTCGTATGTGGTGTTGTCGCCTGCGATGCTCGCGGGAGCTGCAACAGAACCATGTCGACTTGGATTATGTCGGTGGCCCCTACGGACACCCGAGAAATCAACGCCGCGTTTGGAGCGGTGGTTTGCCACGCGGACCACTCGTGGTGTGCTATTATAGCTTCGGATGGAGCCCATAGAGCCTCCGGGGGATCTCAAACGGCTCGTAGTTGTTGTGCGCTGGGAGCCCACTCTGGTTTGTTTTCGGAATGAGCCGCCTGCGGATCGGTAGGAGCGATATGAACGTGAAACCGACGTGGCAGAGGGTCCGATACCAGAACCGTCACGGTGGATAATAACCCTCGCATGGCTGATCTGGGAGGGACGAGTCTGGAAGACGCGGGATGCATTGTACGGGTCGTAGCTTCGGATCGTGCCAGCGTCGTCCTCATCCAGCACGGAGGAGATGACGGTGAACCGGGAAACCGTCCGCGGATGACCATTGCGACCCGGTTGCGTGAATTGGCACGTTGAGATGCGCTTGGTCCAGTTCGGTGGCTTGAGATGATGAAAATCGCTCTTGGAGATGGGGACGTTGTTGTTGTTGTAGTTCTCTAGCTGCGCCTCACGATGGTTATAAAGCAAGCAGTAGAATAGTTTCTGATCGTTTGGTCTGGAAAATCGTCAGCACTGAAACACAGGAATGGCTCGATCCTCATCCACTTACTTCTCCTGGCCCAGCTGGGCAATGAGGTCAGCTTCCGAGTAAGCATGCCACATCGCTTTGAGCTGTCTCAGAATCTGCATGTCAACTTGATCCTCAGGAATCGGCCCAATCTTATTGTTCCGTACAGCCTTGGTCGACTGAGTGTCCCAGTCGACATACTGCTCCAGATAGTCATACTTCCGAATCAAAGCGTGCTTCCACATGTCTCTCATTTTCATGCGTTTCTCCGGCTGGGGCACGAGAACCCTCCGGATAAACCCCTGGGCCTCGGGACCGAAGTGGCGCGGCATCGCGTAGTGGGCATGTTTGGCTTTTGTCAACATGACCGTCTCATCCTCATCATCAAAGGGAAGACGCCCAGCAAGCATGGCGTACAATATCACTCCCATGCTCCATATGTCAACAGCCGATCCTTGATAAGCCTGATGCCGCAGAAGCTCCGGCGCGGCGTAGTGAGGACTGCCACAAGCTGTCCTCAGCTGATGTTGAGGGTTTTGTTGCAGAGCTGCCAAGCCGAAATCGGCTATCTTGACCTGACCGCTTTGTTTCAGGAGGATATTCTCGGGCTTGAGATCGCGGTGACAGATATTCAAGGAGTGACAGTATTCGATGGCGCTCATGATTTGACGAAAATACCAGATGGCCTCATCTTCGCGGAGGGCCCCGTTATAGCTGATGAAACTAAACATATCACCCTTCTCGACGTACTCGGTCACCAAATAACTAGGGAGATATCAGTGAGCAGAACACGACAGAGGGCGAGCTATGAGGAAGAGCACAAACTTACATTTCTGAACGATTCTCCCAGATATCGAGAAGCTGGATGATATTGGGATGCTCAATGAGCTTGAGGATGGCCACTTCTCTCTCGATCGCCAAGGGCATCCGACGAAGACCCGCCTCGGCCCCCATGGTTGGTCTTCTCTGGTTGATATGGTCCAGATTCGCCAAGCTGCCGATCTGGTTCATCTGAGCGACGCTCTTGGACATGATCTTGATCGCCACTAGCTGCTGTGATACGCGGTGACGGGCTAGACGGACACGCGCCGATGTGCCCTTCCCCAAGGTCTTTCCCAACTGCCATGGTCCGATGTGCGTTTTGATCTGTCGTGTGCTGGAGGAGGCATTCGAGGAAACATTGGAAAACTGGGAGATGCGGTGAATGTCGGGCTGATGGCGGGCATGTTGGGTAACTGCAGCGAGGTGTTGATTGCTAATTTTTGACCCTCCCTCGGGCACTTGGGTGGGAGGAGGGTTCGAATGATGGCTACTCTGGTGTGGCTGGGGACGATGGGTCGCAAGGACGGGATGAGATGTACCTCGGGGGACGTTCTTGGATTTTGCCAAGTAACTGTTGTTGTTGTTGTTGTTGTTGTTGTTGTTGTTGTTGTTGTTGTTGTTGTTGCCGCTGTTGCTGACGGAGGGTTCTCGGCGGCCCATATTGGCAGTGGTGGCATTGTTGACGCGCTTCGTTGCATCGCCTAATGGTTGACGACCCAGCGAATGCTGGGAGGTAGGGTACCGATCCATGATCACAATGGTAACCAGTGCTCAGTACATGCTTGAGCGACCATGCAAGCCAACCGTTGGAAGCTATTGTCGCAGATACCGGATGAACGGGGAGAAGACTTGGATACTAGTATTGTCAAGCGAACCGAGTCGTGCCCCCGTCGTCAAAGAAATGCGACCCGAAGTCCTTCGATGCACTTGGACGAGGCAACTTGCGTCCGGCAAGGCAGAGAAACAAAAGAAGGGAGGAAACGAGCGACCACCACCTGGTCAGAGGATGTGGGGGAAAGTGTTGCTAAGCTGGCACTAAGGCCGAGAACAAGTGGAGGGAAGAAAACGATGAGCCGGAGAGGCAGTGGAGGAGCAACGGCGGGAGGGTGTTGAGCAGATTGCAAAATTCCAGTGCTGGTGGTGGAGGATTGTATCGATGCGCATTGGGACGAGGCTCGCAAAAAAAAGAATGCAACTGGCTACCGCAAAAAGTGCCAGTGCCAGTGCTGCACAGCGGTGCGTGGGTGGTTCGGTGCTGGTGGAAGGCATGCGAGGAAGGAAGACCACCGAACCACCTGTTGATGTGAGAAAACAGGGGGTATGTTTACATTGCGTGCCCAGGTAGGACTCCTGGGATACACACGAGGAGGGAGAACCCGCCCCCCCAACAGCGGAGGTATGATTGTTAATTCAGAGCATCCTCCATGTCCACTGTCGGTCAGGCCGAGACGGGATGCAGCCAAACTTCGACTGACCCCCCAAGGCACCACATCCTCCTACTTTGTCCTTGAGAGTGCTTGGCCACGCTGATGCCGTGCCACCGCATCCATACATATCTTGAATTACGACGGCGAAAAAGAAACAACTCGACGGGAGTAGTAACCTGTCCCTCCTCCTTGTCCGAAGCAATCCGAGTTCCCGACATGCAGTGGACATACATGGCTTTCCAAGAGCCAATGTTGTACCAGCATGCCGACCCTCTCCGCCATTCGAAGCAGAACAAGTCGAGTAAGGCACAGATACAGCAGGGCATGGGACACGGGTTTCTGGTTGGTATGCAACGGCATCGCGGGTGGCTCTTGATCGTGGCTGGCATGTGTTGATATCCACAGAACTTCTCGACACTTGACCGACCAGGCCAGCACAGCTTATCAACGGTGCCAATCTAGGAAGCTGGAGGAAGCACATGCAAGCTCTATCGGAGGAGGGCAAGTCCATGTCTGCTTCTGCTGAGGAATAGACTGAGAGACACCGGGTCGCTGACCAGACGAAGAGTTGAGGTTGCAAAGGAAGTGGACCGATCCCCTGTACGTGATTGGTGAGATGCCTGAGAGGCCACTGGCCCGTTCGGTCGGTTACAATTGCGTTGGTGTGGTGCCCCCCCTGACTCCCTGCAAGGCACATGACACCCCGGCCCTTTACGTACCTGAGTGCCCTAGCATTTCCCCGCCTCCCCCCATCAAATTCATCTGTCCGTCCTGTCCCGACGCGCTGGACGCGTTTTCGAGCTGCCTCCACAACGATCCAACACCCAATTGCCCGACTTCACGGACTGCCAATCTGAGCACGTTGCATTCCAGAGAGAGAGAGAGGGAGAAATCCAGCCAACTCCAAGACTTCCCCAAGATGCCGCGAAGAAGAGAAGGACAGCCTTCTCGGCGAACCATGCAAGATGACGACGAGGAAAGCTCATCACAAGAAGACGACCACACATCTCGACATCGCACGGGGCCGTCCGGGGCTGCACATGGCTCCGCCGGCAGCGAGTTTCCACCAGGAGCCATCGTCAGGGTCAAATTACGGAATTTCGTCACCTACTCGGAGGCCGAGTTTTTCTTGGGCCCCAACCTGAACATGGTCATCGGACCCAACGGGACCGGGAAAAGCTCGCTCGTCTGCGCAATATGTCTGGGCCTAGGGTACTCCTCCAACGTGCTGGGTCGAGCAAGCGCCTTTGGCGAGTTCGTCAAGTACGGAAGCGACGAAGCCGAGATTGAGGTGGAACTGCAGAGAAAACCAGAAGATGCGGAAAACTATATTGTTGGGCTCTGCATCAGGAAGGAGGATAACGGCCGGAAGTTCACCATCAACAGGCAGCGGTCAACGCACAAGGAGGTACAGAAGCTAATGCGGTCACTGCGAATTCAGATCGACAATCTGTGCCAGTTTTTGCCGCAGGATAAAGTTGCAGAGTTCGCGGGACTCGGCGCAGTTGAGCTCCTCGAAAAGACGCTTCTCGCGGCCGCGCCGGAGGAGATGATCGAGTGGCACGCTCAATTGAAAGAGAACTTCCGGGCCCGAAAAGACGCCGAAGTGAGCACGGAGAAGACGCGCGAAGAGGTGCAGAAGATGGAGGCAAGACAGCAGGTTCTGCAGGCCGACGTGGATAAGCTTCGCGAGAGGAAAGCGATCCAACAAGAACTGGAGAGGCTCGAGGAGCTACGAGTCATCCTGGGATATAAAGAGGCCCGCGCGCAGTACGTCAAAGCCAAAAAGGACCACTCCAATGCGAGGCGCTCCTTGAAGCGGCTGCAAGACGAGGTTGCCCCGTCGCTTCAGGCCGTCAACAGAAAGCAAGAGTATCGCGACCTGGTGAAAGCAGCGGCGGAAGCGAGGCGGCGACAACTACGCGCTGCCGAAAGCGCTGCCGACGAAGCCCTGAACGGTGTGGAAGCAGCACACGCCCGGGCGACGGCAACAGAGGCTGATATCGAAGCAGAGATTGCCCGGTTTACTTGTGGAAAGAAAAAGAGAGGCACGGTGCTGAAAGCCATCACCGATTTGAAAGCCAAACATCAACAGAAACCCCGGGAGTTCAAGGCCGGCGATTGGAACACCAAAAGCCGGGAAATCAAGCATCATCTGCGTGAAAAGCAGGATGAGGCCGAGAAGGTAAAGGCGGAGATCGACACAATCAAGAAGCGTGGGGCCGAACTCAAAGAGGAGGTAACCAGGATACGATCACAAGTCGATAAGCTGGATACTCTCGAAGGGCAGCTTGCGAGCCAGCTCCAAAGAATCAACGCGGATGCGGCCCAAGGTTGGGATTGGGTGAGGGATCACCAAGATCAGTTTGAGAAGCAGGTCTTTGGCCCTCCCTTACTGAACTGCTCACTGAACAACAAGGGCTACTCCGATCTCGTCCAGTCTTTGTTGGGCCAAGCCGATTTTATTTGCTTCACGGTGCAAACGAAAAATGACCACAAAAAGCTCAGCCATCAGCTGTACCGCGAGATGTCGCTCTCCGCTCACATTCGAACCAGCGAAACACCCCTGGATGCATTCAAACCTTTGGTTCCCAAGGAGCAGCTTGGTGCTCTTGGTTTTGACGGCTATGCCCTTGACTACTTGGAGGGGCCAGCACCCGTCCTTGCTATGCTCTGCAACGAAAAGAAGCTTCACGCCTCTCCGGTGGCGCTTGGAGAGCTAACAGACGAGCAAGATGCACGAGCCCAGTCGCAGGGAATCACGAACTACGCTGCCGGAAAGACTCGGGCACAGATCACGCGGAGGAGAGAGTATGAAGGGGCCGTTTCCACAAAGGTTGTCAAGGTCCAAAAGGGTAGATTCTGGTCAGACGAACCCGTCGATGGGGGTGAGAGGGAGGAATTGGTCCGCAAATCCCATGAGCGGGCGGCTGAGTTCGCCGCCATCAAGGAGAGTGTGAAAGCGCGGAAACAACAAGAGGAAGCACTCCACGAAGAAGTGGGAGACCTGCAAAAGCAGCTGGTGTGTGACTTTCGCCTACGCTTTGATTGCTGCTTGATCAAGATCGCTAACAGCCCATCCAGGACGAGGTGGAAAAGGAGAAAGAACAACTGCAACATGCTTGGACCCAATGGTGTGGCATACCGGACGAGATTGAGCGCCAACAGGTGAATCTTCAGAAGTGCACAGAAGCATTGCGTGCCACGAAGGAACGAAAGCTTGAACTCGTCAAAATCCACGAACAGGCGCAAATTGAGTTCGCCAAGGCCGTGCTCCAACACGCCAGCTCGATCGGCAGGATTCGGAAAACGCGTCTCGCCTTGCTAGAGGCCGAGGTTATCCTGCTGGAAGCCGAGTCCGACGTCGATGTCCTGAAGGAGAAGAGCGCAGAAGTGACACGACGTCTGGACGAGGAAAAGAAAGCACTGGCCGAGTTCCAGAAGAAAGAGACCGAGGCTAGGAAAGCTGCCATGGAGGCAAAAGAAGAGCTGGAAGAAAAGGTCCTGAATGGCGACGAGGCCGAGGTTGCACAGAAAATGGAGCTAGCCCAGGGTCAGACGCTCGAGAATATCAGGGCTTCGATTCAAGCCGAGGAGATGAAGCTCGACCTTGTCCATGCCAGCAATCCGCAAGCCTTGGAGGAGTACGAGCGCTACGCTGCCAAGATTGCGAAGGAAAAGTCCGCCCAGCAGAGCAAGGAGAATCGTCTGGCAGAAATCAACGCCAATATCCAAGAGATCCGGGCCAGGTGGGAGCCGCAGCTGGATGCGCTCGTGTCTCGGATCAACGACGCCTTCAGCTACAATTTTGAGCAGATTAGCTGTGCTGGCGAGGTCGGTGTGCACAAGGACGAAGAGTTTGAAAAATGGGCCATCTCGATCAAGGTCAAGTTCCGGTCAGTCAGATTCCACCGAGTCCATACGTCACCTCCGACTTTGGGAGATTTTCCGAAATACTGACAACAACGCATCGCAGTGAGAACGAGACCCTCCAGCGGCTCGACCAGCACCGACAATCCGGTGGTGAACGCGCCGTCTCGACCATTTTCTACCTCATGGCGCTCCAGTCGATGGCGCAGGCACCGTTTCGTGTCGTCGACGAGATCAACCAGGGTATGGACCCTCGAAACGAGCGCATGGTACACGAGCGCATGGTAGAGGTTGCGTGCCGTGAGCATACCAGCCAATACTTCCTCATCACTCCGAAGCTCCTCCCGGGGCTGAGATACGACGAGCGGATGCGCGTGCATACCATTGTCAGCGGTGAGCACGTCGACAAAACGGGAACGCAAAAGATGAACTTTGCGCGGTTCCTCAAGATCCAGAAGGAGCTGAAGGGGTATTGATTCTGCATGTTGGACAGCATGGTTGCTGAAGTGTCTTGTCCGTTTTGCGTTCACCATGGTCGTGTAGATTTTCCACTTTTGGTCGGGAGAACAGTACTCGCGCGGCAGCTGAGTTGAGGAACAAGGAGACGTTAAGGGTCCGACGAGCCAGGAAGCGTTGGCCATGTCCCATCTTTCCCTAGGTCATCTCTACCTGGATCCGTGGCACTGATTTCATTCCTTGTCTACGACGTGGAGGATCCTCCAAGATGTACATGATATCCAGGATTTTCTCCACGGGTTCGATTTTGGACCCTCCAAGACCCCTTTCGCTCTCTGATATCATTCCAGCTCCAGCTCCAGCTCCAGCTCCAGCTCACGAACCCTGAATCGCAGTGGATCCGGGGACTCCAAGGCCCGGAACCGCCCGCCAAGGCCAGATGTCATTCAATCTGAACCAGGGTGCATTCGACAGGTCAGATGCCAAGCGAAGCGGAAACGCGGGACGAGAGCTTGGAGAGGGTCGGCAGTCCCAGGATTACCGACGTCATCTGGACCCACTTCCGAGCCATGTGCGTGTTGGGAAGCTTTCATGACTGTTTGCTAGGCCTCGTTTGGTCTCGTGGTTTGTTGCGCGAGAGAGGGAGATGGGCTCAGCATTTCTTGTTTGGTGAGAGAAACGTGTCTCTACAACACCTTCTAGGGAGAGAGTTGCTGTACTCGTCTCGCCGCTCACTTGTTCGTAGGTATACAATACCATGCCTAGGTATGTGTGTGGTCCGCCGCAATAGATGGGTGACGGTGAAAGAATGAATCAAGATTTGCTGTCGAAGCATCGTGAGCATTCTAGATTTCCATATGTGTAGTTCCCAAACGGGTATAAGCGGAAATCTAATGTAGACGACAGGCAACATTTTCCATTCCATGCCCCATTCCCGTGCCATTATCCATTCCCCGCTCCCGTTCGTTTCGGTCGACGGTCGTGGAACCGGCGACTCATCACATCTGCAAAAAGGGAAAACGAAGAGAAAAAAGGGTGGTCCTCGTGTTCCCAAGCTGTTTGTGTGGCCGGGCTGTGCTCAGCCTCCCATTCGCCGGCCTTGGGCTGGCCGCTGTAGGTCCACGTACTGTGACGTCATCCGTCATTTTGGCAGAGTGTGTCTTCCCGATGGAAGCAGTCCTTCCCATGGCCGGGAAGATTTGATACGTCAGGGCGATTGATTGGGGCATGGCGACATGGGCAGCGGGCTGGCGCGTGGTTTTTTTGCCTTGCTCAATCAACCTAGTCACCAAGGGAAAGGGGCACCTACGTAGCTCGTCGTGAGGAAGAAGCAAATACTTCTATATAATCCAAATCCCTTCCCACCATTTGCTGCTCCTGTCTCTCTCTTCCAACATCATCATCAACCACATAAATACAAAGCCATTTCTTTCGAGCTTCTCGAATAAAATCCCCACAAACAACGTCTTTCCACCAAACCAAACCAAACACGCACACGCACACACACACACACACACACACACACACACACACACACACACACACACACACACACACACACACACACACACACACACACACACACACACACACACAC
>MU864404.1:0-171051 GCA_033296905.1 Podospora australis | reverse complement strand
GCATTTCTTCGAGGCTCTAAGTTAGGGTCGCACTGTGGATGGGTCGACGGATAACTGCCAAGTACGAAGTAAAACTGAATCGTTAGCTAGTACACCTACGACGCATCCTTTGGTAGTGGTGATGAATCTTTCAGGATTACACACATATAAAACTTTCAACCTCCATAAACAGACGGACGGCTTTTACCCCTCGACGTTTGGAGAGAGCGGCATGTCACCACCGTCCTGGCACCACACAACGCGGATAGACGAATCCAGTGAGCAAAAGTGACTGTTATTTAACAAACACATATGAGGCAATCAACGTACCAAACAAGTGCACTTTTTTTTGCGCTCTTTTTGCAGTCAAGGAGATCAGATCAGTCAAATGTGTGACACGTCTGATAGAGCGCCCCCCCACACAACCAGTTTTTTGAGGGTGTTTGCGCAATGTTGGTGTAGGTGTGAGTGGGGAGCGCGTTGCCCCAGCTCTCACTGGCTGTGTTGACAAACTTCAGGGGTTGATGATTGGTGCAGCCCACTGTGTGCCAAGTGACGTCACCCCTTGCATCATCATCATGGGGAGTAAACAGACGACGATCCAAGCAAACCATAAAACCTGTCCAACATGTAGACTCAAAATTTGTCTCCAGCAATGTTTCACTCAACATCCCTAAAGGTATCAACAGTACCTCCACCATGAAGTCGCATCCCGAAGCACCGCCGCTCCGCACACCTTACCCGCCCAAGGGAGAAGCTGTCCGCCGAGCCTCCCCATGGCTTGCACTCATCCGACGGAAGAAATTGCGGTTCCTCGCCCTCTTCGCCGGAATAGTTTATTTCCTCTACTGCGCCATCCTCTCCAAACCCCTCTTCGCCCATCCGCTGCCGCAACACACCGGCCCCTACGCCGTCGGCACAGTCGACATCGAAGCGCCTGTCTCACCCCCGCGGATCATCGACCCGGCCGTCTTCAAGGGCACCTCCGACCCAGCCTTTGAGCTGCAGACGGTGCTCTTCTCCCTCTACTACCCCACAACCTATGTCAAGGGCCACCAATCTCACTCCCAGCATGCGAAGCGACACACCTGGATTCCTCCCCCGGTCTCCCTGCGCGCGCAGGGGTATGCAAGGGCCGCCCACATCAGCAACTGGTTCACCAACACCCTGTTCAGCGTCGCCATCCGCGCTTTGGTCGGGAGCATCACCATCCCTGCGTCCGTCGACGCACCCCTGAGCGATCACGCGTCCCGCGAAGCGAAGTTTGCGACATCCTGGGACAAAGCCGCCAGCGAGCTCGAGGTTCTGGCCAGTGACACCAGTGGGCACCCTGTCATTGTGTTTTCCCATGGAACGGTGTCCAGTCGCACCGATTACTCTCACTATGCTGGCGAGTTGGCTGCACGGGGGTACATCGTGGTCATGCTCGAGCACCGCGACGGTTCCGGTCCTGGCTCGGAGATCATGAGGAAGGGCTACCCCACCACCACCCGGCTGTTGTTTGATGAAAAGGCCGTGACTACCCCCAAGGGCGAAGCGTTGTCGATTGAGGACTTCCACAAGGCCCAGCTCAACTTCCGCGAGGCAGAAATGGAGGAAGCGGTCCGCATTATGAAGATGATCAATAATGGCCAGGGCGATGCCGTCTTTGAGCAAAACCCCCGTGGTGAAGGCCGGGATCTCGCCTTCTGGGCTGGAAGGTTGAACACTGACGAAATGATTGTGTCTGGCCACAGCTATGGTGCCACGGGCGCTCTGCAGGCACTGCGCGGCGGACCGAGTGAGAAGCGGCCCTTTAAGGGTGGGTTGATTCTCGATCCCGGAAAGTCCAGTGGGCCGCTGAATGAGGATATTCGAGTCCCGCTGTTGGTGGTGCACAGCAACACGTGGAGCAGCCACACCAGTCTTTTCTATGGAGGCCGCGCGCATTTCGACACGGTCAAGGATCTGGTTGTGAAGAATAACGAGAGAGGAAACCCCTCATGGTTCATGACGTCTTTGGGGACATCCCACCCCTCGATCACCGATGCCCCGCTGTTGGAGCCGTTCTTGTTGAGCTTTACCACGGGAGCGTCGATTGACGTTTACCAGGGGTTGAGGCAGTATGTGCACATCGCCGAGGATTTTCTGGGGTTCTTGGGCGACGGCAAGAAGAGAGGACTGCTGAAGGAGGAGGCGGCGTTCCCGCAGTATGATCCCGGTAGTGGGCTGGGAATCTGGAAGCCTGGTCAAGGTGATGATGAGAAGGCTTGGGAAGAGAAAGGAGAGTGGTGGGATTGGAGGAGTTATTGGCAGATTCATGTTTCTGCTGCTGGCGAGAAGGAAATTTAAAACTGAGTGGGGGTGGATAATGACTGATGACTGGATGATGGGGCGCATTCGAGTGCGCGATAGTGATCTTTTTCTGTGATATATCGTATCTTTCTTTTACTTGTACACAAGTCTTTTTTCTATCTAAAATATACCGAATATAACCATGCCCAATTCAAGAGTCGTTTCATTTCCAGGACAAGATGGTGACGGTGATTCATCGCCGTTTGTTCATTGCAGAGGTGGGGTATGTGTGATGAGCAGCTGGAGCAGTTGGGAAAGAGTCAACCGGTATTAAGGTGCTAACGAATTGGATTTGCAACCGCTTTGCCATGCAATCATCAGATAAATCCTCTTGATGGGACCGCTTTTACTATTGTCATCCAAATTTACAATTGCTCCTCCCATTCAGTTCATTTGGTGGTCATTATCTGCTTCTGAATAGGGTAGATATAAGATTGTTGCAGAGCGATGCTATTTTCTGAACTGATGTTGCCTCGTCAATTCACTTTGTGCCGGCAGATGGATATAACCGTGGCTTGTGGTAGTGTCTTTCCTCAATTCTTTCTCTCTTCTACAACCAACTCTCCCAACACATCTTTGCGAGTATCATCTCTTCTTTCTTCAGTGCTTCAGAATCTTCCGACTCTGCTTGCAGAGCCCTCTTCTCATATCGCCGTCACCTTACATCACCGAGTCACCTACACCGTCCTTGACTCTAGAGGCTGCGATCACAAGAGCAACCATGGGTTCCTCCACCACTTTCACCAGCAATCACCCATTCCTCAACAAGCAAATTGACCGCAACCCGTTCAGAAATAAGCCGGTCAATAATAACCCATTCTTCACCACGCCTTTTGCCACCGATCCTGCTGGCCAGAACCCTTCCTTCAACACGCCCTCCGCTACCAATGCTGTTGGTCAGGGCTCGTACTACACCGTTCCCTCTGCTACCAATCCAGCTTGTCATAGCTCGTTCTTCAGTCAGCCCATACAGTGCAACCCTCTCGAGGTCAATCGGTTTAATACCAACCCCTTCGACACGACTCACATTGACACCGATCGGTTCGAGACCAAACCACTCCGGTCGAACAATTTCCTGGCCAATCTATTCAACGTCAATCCTCTTCAGCTAAATCCGTTCGCGGCCAAGACCTTCGAGAACAAGCCCTCTAACGCCGAGCCTTTCGAGACCGAGCCCCTCGACACCAAGCCGTTCGAGCGCAAGACATCAACCGGCAACTTGGGCAACACCGACCCTCATCCCAACGTTCCTGCATTTCCTCTCGTCGCGAACCCCGATGCACAAACTTTGAAGGCGAAGGAGATGGGTCTCGCCTACGGACGGGAACAACGCGAAAAGGCTCGCACTGCAGACGCCATTGCTGAGGCCATCCGTGGTCAATGCAATGGCAAACCGTTGTCTGCCTCGATCTGGGCTCCAGGCAACCGCCGCCCCGCTGTCTCCTTGTCACCTTTCCGTCTTCCAATCCTGCTGAGGACAAACCGTTGTCTGCGTCACTGTGGGCTCCTGGCACCCGCCGCCCCGAGGTCTCAATCCCTGTGGTTTCTTCACCCAGTTCGGTTAATAAGCCGGACGACCAGACACTCCGGGCTACTGGAGATGGGTAGTGTGAAGACCAAGTCCCGCCGCCAGACCCGCAAGCCTCGTGCTTTCCGGCTGGATTAATCGGCCTGCAACTCTTCATAAACAGCAATAATGCAGCGGAGGATAGTAAACGGTGGACCCAAGATACCATGAGATAGCTGCCGAGTTTAGTTCCTTGGCCTTATATTAGAAAATTGATCTCTCCATTTTCTTCTATTTATGTGTACTTTTTTCTTGGGATCATTTGTATTTGTTTTTTTTACTTATATAATATATATCTCGAGACTCTCTGAGCCCTTATCGAAGTCGAAATCAGCGTCGATAAAATGATGTGCAGAGATCCCCCTTAGCAGCCTCGCATGTTCTATGCACCGTCAAGTGTCTTTGAGGATCGAACATGCTGTTGGTGATTGCTCGACCATTAGAGTCCCAGACCTTTTCAGATTTCCACTTTAGATGATTTCCCCACCTGCGCCGTTGCATAGATCTTGTCATGAGACCGGATGGAAAAGCTTGAAGCTCATAAGAGCCCGCAGTTAAATAATTGAAACAAGGGGAACTATTCCCTGTCGACCGCCAGTCTGATTCACTCACCAAAATGCATTCGAATCATATCTCCTACTATTGTCCCAATAGATAGCGTCTAATTGAATTCACTCTTGTGCCGGACGACGGGGCCATCGTTGCTCACACATGTAGTATAAATCCAGGGGCACGCCCGAAATCTATTCCTTTTCTTTCTTCTTCTTCAACCAACTCTTCTAAAAGAACTAAACGGTGATGCTTACACCATTCCTTTTTCGTCATCGGATTCTAGAAATCCATCTTCCCTTCTACCTCAACAACTGAATATATCCTCCCTTCCCTTCCCTACAACCGCCAGCAGTATCCGTATCCACATTATAAGACACAGATCAGCATGTCTTCGTCTCATACACCCGTCAACCCTCCCACGTCCTCATCAGCTTCCACGGATGCTCAGTCCAAGAACGACAACGAGACCAAGCTCACCAGAGCTCAAGAACATTTGGCGATAGCTCGCGATGTGGTCGACGTATGCGAGGCCATGCGTGGCCCCGACAGCGAAGACTCAACCTCAACCGATCCTATTGAAGTTGCCATTGAGCATGCATTGATCGACGTCTATATTCCGAGTCTCGTTCGATAATTATCTCGTCCTATCTTCCCTCCTGCCTCTATCTTGGCACACAGCCGTACGACGCGGACAGAACAAAGATGTGTTCCAACATGTCGTCCAATACCTCGATTGACCTGCTATCACATCCCTTCACTGCTCGCGTCCCGAGCTTCGACGCCCTCACTATAAGGACACACGCCATTGCACGGCTCACCGCCAAGATGGTGACAGCACCCCCTCGCCAGCGGGAGGCAATTGCCATGACCATCTTCGGCCTCCTCGAGGAGGAGATTTACGTCAATTCAATCCTCCTCCCGCATCTCGGCTCGTCGAGCTCTTCGGGTTCATCTTATATCGCCACGAGACTCTCATTCCTTTCATCTCCTCTTAGCAGCACAGAGTCGTCCACGCCTCTGGTTCATCTGTGTGACGGGCTGGGCCCTGTGGTGGCCTTGGCAACCCTCGGCCATGAGCGAGCTCCACAAACAAACCCCTGGATGAAGCCATTCCCAGAAAACGCTTAGCGGCACACAGACCACCACACCAGAAACACACGGAATCTTCTTCTCACACGTTCAGACCAACGAGCACAGGTATATCAGAAGCCCACTCCGACAAACCTTCTCTTTCTCTTTTCCCTTCTTTCTTCAAGTTCAGTGTACTCGTAGAGTCGCCCTAGCTAGTTGCAATACACTACCTTGGACCGTTACAATCTGGAGATTTGCAGAGTTTATACCTCGACTTCCAGAGTTTATTCGAGGGCCTTGTGTCGGTTCTCTATAAAACTCAGGCTTTTTCTTCTTCTTTTCCCTCGAACCACTTTCCTTAACACACCATCTATCACCATACTCTCACTTACGTCGCGTCTCTCTCTCGATAGCAACCTAGCGTCCGAAATTGGAAACAATCAGCTTCAGCAACACCAGACTCTACATATCCATCATCGAAAAGAAAATGCCGACTTTCTGGCAGCGTTCCATCCAGTGGTTGCGGTCTCGCAGCCTCTGGCCTTTCAACGCAGATGACTCGCATGGTACTTTGCCGGTCTCAACTGGTAAGGAAGCAAAGAAGCCAAGCCGAGGACGGTCGAGGCTCTGGCAAGGAAGGCTGGAACCGTTATAAGACGCTGCCCCTGCTCATGCTTCGCATAGACTAGATATCTCTTGGTAGTTGGCTAGCAGAGAGAAAACAATTATCCGTCTTTCATTCTCCGGATGCTTTCCCCTGTACCTTGCGATGAACAATACCTGATCCGAGTCACAGCTGCCGGATAATAATCGCTAATCCCCGTATTTTTAATTCGGATAGATATCATGAGGTCTTTGCCGCCACTGCCACCGCCATGAGGAGACAACTTGAAGCCGCTGGCACTTGTTTCTGCATTGTCGGCGGAAAAGACCTACACAAAAAACCCCGTGGTCTTGTCAGTTTTGCGGACTTGGTAGGTAACCAAGTATTTAGATCCCGCCACAAACAGACTGAACAAATAGATAGAAATTTCGGCATGAAATAGGTAGTTTAAGATTGCAACTGAAGAAAACACCTATGAGTCCTCTCTTCTACTACCCTCTCTAACAGCAACGAAGTGCCACCATAATAATAGAGTCCAAAACACTCTCTCTCTTCCTCTCTGTTTTCTGTTTCCCTCACTTCCCGCGGTGTCCGGATCTTCATGTCATTTTTTCGGCGCTTTCCCACCAACCCCATTGCCCTTCATTCGCTTGGCACCTCCCCCCCCGGCCCGACAAGATGGAATGGTTACCAGATACACATCCATTGCCCTGCTTCATACCTGAGTAACTCGGCCGCTCCTTGTACAGTGCCAAGATCAACGATCGAGTCTCCTCAAGTTCCGAATTGTCGACTTCCCTCTCGAGGGGCAATCACATCTCTGATTTCTCCAGTCAGACCAGGATGTTCAAATCAGTGAGTGAGGTGTTCTCCCACCTTTCTTCTCTTTTTTTCTCCACCACGCCGCATGTGCCTTGCCCCCCCCCCCCCCGCCCCCTTCCCCCGGCCGACTAACTCTACCAACTTTACACAGTCACAAAGAACCACCTAGAACATCAATAAATTGGTGGCATTCCTCGAGTATATACCCATGGCTGTCTATTGACTACGGCATATGCGAAAAAACCAAGAATTTCTATTGTAGGTCTTTATTTACCTATAGTTTTCATAATCTTGTCGACTTGGTTCAACCATCTTATCATGACATCCGAATCCTCTTTACCTACATAAGCCGCAAGCATAAATAAATATCTTATAAAATTTTAAATGACTTTATTTACGCTTACGTTTGTAAAGAGGACTCGGAGATGATGAAGCTCGGAGCCATCTTCTGGTTTCCCTTCGAAAGTCAAGCCACTGCGCCTAGTGGGCTGTTAACTGAAGTATATGAGCAAGAGAAAGTTACATAAGGTGCTTAAACCAGGAACCTTCTTTTGCAGTGAATTTTGATATGTACCATGATGAGTGCTCGTTCAGATAGTTTCCATGGGATCCGTGTCTATCGCTTGTTATTGTAGAGCATGAGCAGAACAATAGTCTATAAAGAACGTGAACAATGGTTGGCGGAAATGGCGACACAATGGTTGCGAATTGACAAGGATTATTCTCTTACCATATTCCTTCGAAGATTAACCAATATAAATGATGCGATGTTCATTCCGAAACCGATCTTCTACTGGTTTTCGTACATACAAAGCCCCAAGAAAAGGTAAGATTGACATGGTTTCTTGTCAGTAGAGATGTGAGAGGCGCGAAAGCGATCGGTGAAGGCATGGTAAGAACTTCGTTCACCGAAAGCTCACCTTTGACTCAAAAATCTGTCCCAGGTCCCCAACTTTGAGCTTCGAGATGTGCAAAGCGGGCCACA
This sequence comes from Podospora australis, assembly GCA_033296905.1. Lineage (NCBI taxonomy): Eukaryota > Fungi > Ascomycota > Sordariomycetes > Sordariales > Podosporaceae > Podospora > Podospora australis. Next base: position 163,137 of record MU864404.1, on the reverse strand, counting down.
AACGGAGCCTCACTTGTATTGTATCTCTCAGATCATTGCGAGTTCGTCCCATCAATTAGCACGGTTTTCTTGACAGATTACCATGCTGGCTGCCAGAATTGGCTTTCGTGGTCGGATGATGCGCGACGCGTTTGCTGTGCGCACACTGTGACCAGAGCGGCCGGCCACGAGCGCAGCCTTCCCAAGAAAAACCGACATCGGAACATATAAGTGTTTAGTGCATCGGTGATCTCCCACCATAAATCTTAGCCTTCAGCTCCCCTCCTTAACAGAGAGCTGCAGTCACGTGTCAGCCCTCTGCAGGCACCAAACCAGAAGAATTGAGTTGCGGAAGCTTCCATGCAACAAACGCAATTGAAGCATATCTTCGGCAGATTCGAGTTTGTTCTTTCCAGGCCAAGTCGCAAATGTCGAAATGTCATAAAAGACAGAACGAAACCGACTGACTGGTGGAGCCATTCTCGAGACCCACATAGCCCAAACCGCACCATTCCCCTTCATCCCAGAGTGACGTCAGGCGGAGACCTCCTGGCGCGTGCACCCGCGACCATTTGGCCCCAACCGCCTTTTGAACATGAAGGATTCCAAGCCGTATTTGTACATTTTTCACACAAGCGCCAAACAGCAGCATCGGATTCGACAACAATTCCATCATGGGAACCAACTGATGCAAAAGACAGGCGAAGCGAACCAAATCCCATATTTTTTTCTCCTTCGGCATCGCACAGATCCGGTGTCCCCTTTCTTTTTCGTTCAAGGTACCGTCGCTTACGGCTCCCGTACGGGCCAAAACAGACCCAAGGAGCTCCAAGCTGTGCCCTGAAAATGCGACCTCAAACAGGGGGCTGAGGGCGCTGTCCGGATCAACAACCGTCTCAAGTCTGGGGGTCTCGTCGCAGCATCCGACACAAGCTTTTGAGGGGGCCAATGAGAGTTGACTGCCGCGCTGTTAGATCGCCTCAGGGTTGTGTCCTTTTTTCTTCACCTTGCCCGAAAGAAGCTTCATCCAGGAGAAGTGTTTTGTCAGGCTCTCCTGGCGATCGCCTGTGCCTGGTCTTGGGGAAGAAGAAGAGCAAGTCTCTCTTTTCTGAAGATCCGCCTACCCGCCCTTTGCTGTGAATCTTTTTTGTTGTTTTTTGTCTTCACTTTTTCTCTTTCTCTTCCGTTTTCCTAACCCACCCATTCGTTCATCAACACAACCGTTTTGCAGATCGCTGGTCGCTGGTCGCAGTCCTTTCCTCCCCTTCCATTCGATTCGTTCTTTTCTTTTTGTACCTATTCTCCAGGTCAAAAGAATTAGTAATTTTTTTTATTTTTATTTGCAACACAAGCATTACTGTCGCTGGTCGAAATAACCTCAGTCGTCTCTTTGTCTCTTCCACACCACGATCATTCCTTTACCCGTCTCGTCTCCACCGAAAAATACACTTCCCAGAATAACATCACCAAACCGACAAAATGGGCCAAAATCTCTCCCTTTCCGAAAAGTTTGCCGACACCAGCAAGGCCGCCTTCGCCCCGCAAGACAGGCTCAACACCATGATCCTGGGCATCGCCTGGGCTGGTTCGGCGTACGGTATCGGCATGATCTGGTGCGCCGTGACGCTGCTCTCTCGCTGGTCCGGACGTGAAGGCGATCGGGACCCGAACTTATTTTCCATCCTCGCCGCCTTCTTATTAGCAACAGCCTGGCCGATGATTATGTTGTACTTTGCGATGAACAGCTAGGGGGTTTAAGCAACGAGGAAGAGGGAATGAACCGAGACGGAACAGCAACATCCACAACTTTGCGAACCGAGATCTCTAGGACCATCTCAATGGTCTTCCTGTCATGGATCTGGCTGGGGATTGCAGGCCCAAATGACAAACACCCATGAACTGAGGAAGGAAGTGCTGGGAACTCGACGATACCGAAAGGGAGACGAAGTCGAGACGGGGGATCTCACACTGAGGCTTTCACCATGTGGTCAGCGCGAAGGACTGGCTGGCGCAATTTGCAACTTCAATGCTTTGCAATCAGGGGAAGCAGGAAGGGAAGCGAGGGACTGGGGAGGAGGGGAGGGGACTTTTTCTTCCATTTTCCATTTTCACCACAGCACATATAATACCACGGTATCCACATACTTCTATTTTGTTTTCAGCGTATCACAGCGAGCGTGTTTCTGAATTACAGCCTTTTCATTCTCGAGTTGACGAAAAAGCATCATGAAAAACATAGAATATGAGTATCGCAAAGGGCATGGAAATGTCGACAGGATTGTTCCCGTCCACTCAACGTTACTTGACAATGTTACAAGACGTATATCATACAATCTCCAACTTATTCCGAGACTAATTGGATGAACCAGGGTAAGGTACCAAGATCATCACACTTTCACTCTCCCAGAAGTCCTTACCCGAACTGAGAAACTCACAAGACCGACCCCTCCCCCTCCCCCGTCACGGCCCGCAATAGTATCTCTATAGTGGAAAGGAACAGAGGGTCAAAATCAAGGTTAGAGAATTTCAGGACATCCCGTTGACTCTATACCAACAAATTCAAAAAGAAAGGGGGTAGAGACATGAAAAAAATGCCGAACTGAGTCGAAAATCTCTTCAAGAAGCATGGCAGAGGCAATCTAACCTCAGTCTTGATATTCTCACCAGCATGAGTCTCAGGACGAATTAAAAGCTCTGTCATGATCTGCCAATCGAGAAATGATTCCCATGTGCTCTTCAACCAATCGTGGATGTATTTACGTAGAGCAAAACGAGATAAAAAGCGAAAAGAAAAAAGAAAAAATTATGCGGTTTATGTGGATCGAACACATGACCTTCAGATTGATTTGATCCTGAAGTTGACTTCAGTCTGACGCTCTCCCAACTGAGCTAAACCCGCTTGAATTTGAGCGCAGATCTTCACTCTATGTAGGTTGTGTCAACCCTGAACAGCACAAAAATAATCATCATCCTCTGTGTGCCAAAGACGTTCACAAAGATATCAGCAAAGACATCATGTTCCAAGACATCTTGTATTTCTCAACCCCAATATCATTCTATTCACAACTGAACCTGTCACACCCTTTTCCACCCAGGATAATATTCAAAACGACACCACTATCTTCTTATTCGAACGATCAAACATACCCCCCCTCCATCCCAAGAATCCTTTACCAAAGCCTCCCCCCAAACCCTTCCCAACCTCATCCCCACAATCTCAAACCTCCCTCTTCCCCTTCGTCCTCTTGGAATAAACATCCGGCTCGCAAGAATTATACCTCGCATCCCTGGCCGTATCAATCTCGTCCGTGATCACATATTTTTTATCCAACCCCTTAGTCGACGCAGTCTTGGGGTTCTTGCGCGCGTGCTTCCCGCCCACACCCGCCACCTCTTCCATCTTTTCTCCAATGTCAAAACCTCCTGAGCTCATCGTGGAAGTGACGCCAGCGTCGTGCACCGCGCGCGGACGCGGCTGGTTCCGACCGCCAGCTGTGCTGTACAGCAGACCCCCGAAAATCCCCGAGGCGATGAGGAGCGGCCCCGCGCGGCCGGAGAACATGTTGGACATTTTTCTTTCTTTTTTTCTTCGTGTGATTTTGGTGTACCGGAGGGAGTCCTACGAGATGGAAAGTAGGTTGTTCGGGAAAGGATGAATGCGTCCGATTCGGTTGTGAAAGAAACGAATGGACAAGACTGAAAAGTGAAGATCGTGCAAGTACGAGATTATGTTCAATAATGAAAGCGCTTTTTGGGGGATCTGACTACTTAATGACTGCCCCCTCAAAAGAATTCGTCACACGTCATCATCACGAAGACGGCAGAAAAGAAATCCCGCCAAACTCAATCGATTCCCAGGATTACCGCAGCTCTGATGGAGATTTGATCCGTCAGGCGGTTTCGATCGGATGGACGGACGTGTCTGGACCGTGGTTTGCAATGGCGCCTCGGTAGCGTCCAATTCAGGAAGGATGGCACGAAGGGAATCATCCAAGATGTACAATCGTGAATGAAGTGCCAGCGTTTGTTGACGTCACAGCCTTGGAAACCCGCTAAAGCATCACACAGGATTTTATCCTGAGCGGGTTCCATGTATTAGATAGCCAAACAGATTCCATCAACGCTCGATACCCATATTGGGCATCTATCTAGTTATGCTCACGAACTGGAATGGTGACGGGCCGAAGCCGGCATTAGTTCGTGCGGTAGTCAGCGGAGTTCCGGCAAGACCTTTCCCGGGTTCTCGTTGCGCTATCTTGTGCAGGTGCCAGCTGGAATACCTTGAAAAGGCCTCAACCAAGAGGCCGAATCAACTCACACACAATCAAGCAAGGATCAGAAGTGGCAAAAGGAAAGTGCATGAATAGACGTTGAGATTAGCCGTACAAACTTCTTTCCTCCCACATTCCCCCCAATTCATTACGAGCCCCTAATCTGTACAGTAAACGGCGGTTACATGCCGAACGTGTCTCTAATATTGCCTCCAAAAATGTTCAAAATAAAATCCCTTCTCATAAACAACAACCACTACCATCAGACCGTAAGGACTGCCATCACCAGACAAAACATAGCGACTCCAAAGGACCAGTGAGCACCAGCTGCAATACTTCTGGCAAGGGTGGTCTGCGACGACGGCGGTGTAGTGATGATAATAGTAGCCGAAGGGTGGGAGCTGTTGCTCGAAACCGAGGCATTCGGTCCCAAGCCACCGGTGAGTGGAGTTGAACCATTGATGTGCACAATCAGTGGGATGATGGCCGTCACGTCGCTGATGTTGAAGCACTCCCTCCGCCATGCAGCATCGTAGTCGACTGAAAAGATAGTGACAGAGCTCACGCAGCTTGGATTCACAGCATCATCGACCCATGAAGGATCGACTTCGCCGTTCTCGGCGGTGCCATGCAAACGGGTGAAAAGACCAGACTTGGTATCATAGGAGCCCCTCGTCTCGTGGGAAGACTCACGGGCCAAGACGAATGGCGGATTGGTGCACGCATCGCTTGTGTAAGAGGTGATGTAGGGGAGACTGACTAACACGCCGTACCCGGGAGGGAGCACTCGATTGCCATCCGCTTTGGCGATGAAAGCCTGGGTCAGAGTGGAGGCGAGTCGGGCTGTAATGGTAGCTGGATCTTGAAGCCCAACCTTTGTGCTGGCATTGACCCAGGGGTACGGAATAGGGACATTGTTGCCGGTCCAGAAGGCCATTGCGGGGATGCCTCGCTCAATGGCAACGTACGTTGCCCCCATAGTACCAGACACCGTGTGAAGGAGAGCACCGCTGTCAGAGACAGAGTTGGGGCCAGAGATGACGAGGTCAGGGGTTGGGAACTTCGCGTATGTGGGAAGAATGTAGTCGAGGGCGATGACGACTTGAGCCGTGGAAGTGCCATTGTAGTACCAAATGTGGGTGTCGTTGGGGTCGACTCCCAGCGATGGGGCACCGGCCTTGATGAGTCCTTTGACTGCAGTATCAGTAACCCGACAACGAAGATGGGGAAGTTGAGCAAGACTTACCCCAGTCGCCGTCGGTCAACAGCTTGGAGCTGGTCGTGAATGCTGTATGGACGCCAACAGGTGAGAGGGCGGCCACGGAGGCGACGACATAGCAGTTGTGTCCGAGGGAGACCATCTGCTTGTAAAGTTCTCGAACATTTGCCGCACCGAAGCCATCATCGCTCTGTGAAAAGATCAGCCAAAGAACTGCAACATGTGGCCGGGGATGCCTACCGTAATCAAGATGTTGAGACCCTGCACGGCAGAAGAGAGTGCAGCAAAAGCCGCGGTAATGTGCAAAAGTTGCATAGCGAAAGACACGGAAGTACAAGACTGAGACAAGTATGTTGCAAAGAACAAGCAATATGTTGAAGTAATTCAGAGACTCGATTGAGGTCAAATCCAGAGGATGAAAGGGATGACAGGATCAGATTCCAGCAGCAGAGAAAATATAAACTGCCTGGTCTGCAAATCGTGGGAGTCATCCGGTGTCCACTATCCGGGGCCTTTTGTGCATTTTTAAGGGAAGTACCTGCTCGATTTGAACAGAGGCATCGAGAAACTTCTGATTGAACTCGATTTCGATGGTGGAATTTCTGACAGCCTGGCATCTGTAGCTCTTGCCTCCTTACTTACCTAGGTACGAAAACCGGAAGCCGAATCATGATGCGAGGAAGGCGGAAAGAATTGGGCAGTCAACGTGAACTCTCACACTCGTCCATTTCGGTTGGCAGTGACAAATCTTGATTGAAGCTTCCATCGGTCCTCACGCTTTCTGAACACCGAACAATAAATGGTATCAGTTATCGTAACAGTACTTTGATTTCGGCTGCCATGGTGGAGCCAAAAACGTCCCCTCGGCGCTGACTTGTTGGCAGACTCTCCATATCTTGGGGATACCATCATATTGACTGGGTACCTAGCTACACACTGTTTCTCCAAGGACGAAGAGGTATTCCGAGGTGACATGTGCCATTTTGCTGGACAAAAATAAAGGTGCCTGGAGCCAATCTGACCTGCTACCTCGAGACAAGTATTGCAAATACCGGACTTGGCCACCGACGAGAAAATGTGTCTACCCCCAAGAAGCACTCCTCTCGGTTCTCCATTTAGAACCCAAGAGCAGCATTGAAAGCATCAGCAGTGGTGGCATCCTTCGTTCCCAAACCTTGGACAACAGCCTTGGCCTCCTCGCAGAGAGCCTTCGCGGCATCGTTGGCCTCGCACACGTTCGTAAGCTGGTCACACACGCGGTTGGTGATGATGTTGGGGTTCAAAGCCTCTTGCTGGCCCTGGGCCACAAGCGCATCGACGGGCAGGAAGGTGCCTTCATCAGGCTGGCGTCCAGGACGGCCGAGAACGAAGTCGATGGAAGGGTTGCAAAGACCAAAATCGGGAGCCGCGTTGTTGGCGCCGTTTCCACCACCATTTTGATTTTGATTCTGATTCTGATTCTGATTCTGATTCTGATTTTGGCGAGTGCCAACGACGGCAGCCGAGGCGGTCGAAGCCGCGAAGAGAGCAAGGAGGAGAGTCTTGGCATACATTTTGATAGACGACTTGGTGGTAAAGACCGACTGGCGGTTTGTTGTAAGAAAACAGTAAAGTATGTGCAAAGAATGAAACAGTTCACAGAACTGGGAGGGGGAGATCAACTCGGAAAGGAATGAAACTTGCTCTTTTGGTGGCTGGTGATGGAAGAAAAAGAGAGGGACGATTTTCATGTGGATGGCATTGGATTCAATTATACAACTTCCTGTCACCTCCATCCGGTCCGACGGTCTGAGAACAATCCATGCATCTCGAAACACAGATTTTGATCTCGGCTGGGCGCAGATCAGACTTGCACGGCGGGTTGGGACGGCTAACAAGTTGGGATGAGACATGCACGGCAGTCATTGCGCGTCTTGGCAATCAGCTCTCAACGGTTTGCAACAGTTACCATCCCCCCGATAATATGCAGATCTTTCCCACCACTGTCGAGTCCAATCATGCGCAATTCTTTCCGTCTTGCTTGGGAAAGTTTCCTTGCCGTCTAGCTCAAACGCCCCTGCCCAGGTTGCAACTTCTTCCGCCCCCCTTTCGATACCACTTCTGTTTGATGCCTTCCAAGCGTCAAATCTCTACCGAGAAAGAGCCTGGGAAAAGCAAAGATTTCTCTGACTTGGGCAGGCAATTATGTCACATCGGCAGAAGATAGCAGGGCCGGCGGTCAGCGAAAAAGATCACGCCCTTCGATCAACCGTTTACACTTGCGGTTGGGACGGAAAGGATGTGGTGGTTAGAATGACTTAGACGGCAACGGCACAAGAACCCTTTCGGATTACGGAGAGGCTGACGGGATGGTGATCATCACAAAATGGTGGCCGAATGGCTGAATCAAGGTTAAAATGGTGTGTATTAGACCTGCATTCTAGCAACCGGCTTTCTCGGCCACACGGTGAAGGGTTCCCGGATACGGCCGGTGTGGGGCCGAAAATGCGGGCCGGGAATGCCCCACAGGGCCCGGATCGTCCGATTAATATGTGGAGAAGACCGGAACATCGGACGGTGATCCGGCCCATCCAGCGGCGTCATGGAAAAAACAAGATTTTGGGTTCTTAGCTCTCCAAACCGGAGGATGCGCGCCTTGGGGACTTGGGAGCATAAGACTTGAGCGGAATGCCAGTGACTAGATGAAGCCAGTGTTGTGCCAAGGTTTGCAGCTCATAAATCGTTCGTCTCATAGTAAGTCCCTACTAATGCAAACGTCTTGACTCCTATACCCCGTAATGAACAACGGTGCGTATGATGCAACCCAACGAATGCTAACATAAGAAAATGCGCCCTCACTTGTCCGCCTTCTCACTGTTCTTCCGTCCGTGCTCCTGGTCGCCGGTATCATCCTTCTTCTTATCCTGGTTACCTCCCTCCTGGTCGTCTGTCTGCTGGTCCTTGTTCCTGGCACTCTTGTCAGAATCTTCCCTGTTCTCATCCTTCTTGTCGTCCTTCTTATCTTCCTTCTTGTCTTCCTTCTTGTCTTCCTTCTTGTCTTCCTTCTTGTCCTCCTTCTTGTCTTCCTTCTTGTCCTCCTTCTTGTCTTCCTTCTTCTCCTCGGGCTTGCTGTCCTTCTTTTCACCCTTCTTTCCACCCTTCTCCTTAGACTTCTTCTCTTCCTCCTTCTTGGCCTTTTCTTCCTCTTGCTTCTTCTGCTTTTCCTTCTCCTCCTTCTCCTTTCGGAGTCTCTCGCGCTCTTCCTCTTCTTCCTTCTCCCAGTTGTGGTACTTTTGTGTGGGGTCTGGACCTTGCCTCAGGAGGTCCTTGAGTTCTGGAGTAGAAAGACGGGCGTGATTCTCGCCAATCTTGGTGCGGCTGACCAAGCTGATGAGAATAGCCATGCCGACCACAGCCGTGAGAACGAAGCGATATGTTTGGTACCACGCAGGGGCCCAGCCCTTCACCATAGCTCGAGAGTCGACAAAGTAGAGCGTAGTGAAAGCCAGGAATTGCGTGGTGAGAGCCCACTCAATCGGCAAGAAGATGGTGGGCCAGGCGACAAGTGGCGCGAGAGCACCCACGGCATAACGAAACTGTGTACGGGCTGGGTCGCGCGCCTTCTCTGCGAACTCAAGACCCCAGTGGATTGCGCCCAGGAACGAGATCAAAACCACGCCGTACCCAACCTGCATGGGCTCGAGCACTCCCAGCCAGTGAAGGGCAGACTCGTTGCTGACCAAAAAACTGTTGAGAAGCGCCGAGTCTGTAGGCCATTGTGTGTTTAGGTCCCAAGAAAAGAAAACTGTCGCGCACGACGTCGCAAGGTAGGGCAGGGTTCCTGCCAGACCGAGGGTGTATGCTTCTCGTGGCACATCGCCCAATGCAAAGGTGCTCTTGACGGTGTTCTATCATAAAATGATCAGTCAGACAGGCTGCGCAATGTACATATACTTGCGGAGGGGTCAGAAACATACGATGTCGTCGCGGAGGCCTTTGGTAAAGTCCACTGTTTGCGAGGGGTCGGCGGGAGCTGAAAATGTCACAGGCACAGTTGAGGACGATGCTGAGACCTCATCTGGTCGCGCCTCAATCAGCTTCTCGCCGATTTTCTTCTCGAGCTCCTTGTCAATTCCTTTGGGTTGCAGCGGCGGCTTGGTGGAAAATTGCGTGCGCAACATGAGCCGTGAAGATTTGTACTGCGCAATAGCGGATGGTCTCGGAAATGCTCGTGTATTCTGAAAGGAGTTTGCGGCACCAGTTTGGCTCCCAGTTGCCAGTCCCTGGCCCTGGCGCAGGATGGGTCGCATTCCCCGAAGCATTTTGGGCAGCCTGATCGGATTAAATGGGACGGGACGGTTCAGGGTGCAAGAGTATCTGGATTTTTTTAAGTGAAAAGAAACAATTAATGCCTTCAAGGTGGAATAATGGGTTTATTCGAGTGTGACATGAAATACACCCGAAGCAACACAAACGAGGGGTTCAAGGAAATGCGAAATGTACACAACAGATCAGGTACGGACGGGAAAGGAGAGTTGGGATGACAGGTGCCGGAAATTGGGTAGGAACAAATCTATTTCTCTTTCTTTTTGGGCTTCCTTCATTATTAGTAAGTAGCTGGACCTATTCCACCGGATCCAAGTTTTAGCAAAAGACATTCCAGGTTTCACTGGTTCACGCGGTGCTTGCCTCTGGACCGTTGATGCTGCTCAAAAAGAAAGAGTTTCTCGAAAAGGAGATGTTGCCAATGACGTAATGTACTGAAGAGTGTGGGGCTCGCTGAAGCTCACTGAGTGGTTGCAAAGAGTCTTGGCTTGAGGAACTGATAAGATCACTCCTCTTCTGGAACTCGGCTTCTTCCACACCTCAACTTCCTCAATTCTTCAATTCTCCTCGAAGGCAAGAAATATCTTGCATCTGTGGGGGAGAAGCGCAGTGAATGGAAGAGTATACATCTAGAAATCTACAATATGATACGAGACATCCGAGAGAATTGGCTTACTGTGTCTCCAAATCATAAGTCCAAATTCAGACTGATGAACCAAGTTTGTTGGATGCACCCCCGGGGCAAACACACCAAAATCCCTTCAATTGCACTGGCCTGAGAAGGATGCGATGGGACGTCAGGGCCCGAGCTTCGGATTTTGCAGCGGGCGGGCACCAACAGGACCCCGTCGTCATTGGGCTGGGCAGCACACGAACACCCCCAAAACCTCTCCAAAACCTGACAAGCACCACCCCCGGGCATCATCATCATCAACATCAACCGCACCGGTTTCTCGAACTCACTGTGTGGCTGCCATCTCCTTTTTGACGCCTAGAATATTTGGTCCAGAACCGTTTGTTGTTGTTATTGTTGTTGTTGTTTCTTCCAGAGAGTAACGATATACAATTTTAATTCTCAGAATCTTATTGCAACGACCTTTTTTTCCCTTTGCTCGTCTGCAGCTGCGAAATTGACCCACGTTGACTCGATCGAACCCCGCAGAAAGAGGGAAGCCAACACACCACTCGATCCGCTATCCGCTATCCTGTAACCCCCCGCGACGGAATACTTTTCAATCAAACAGACAGACATTGCATACAAACTCCTCGCCACGATTGCACTGTTCTTTTACTTCTCTGCTGCGCCTGGCATGATTTGACGACTCTGCGACGAACCCGATTTGATACCCCACGAATTGCTGTCGAGCGAACCATCTTTTTCCCCCGTCCTTGCAAATGCATCCCCCGCCACGAACGCGATAGATACCCGACACCGATTGCCCCGCCCGGGTTAACGGCACCACACATACGCCATGTTGGAAGGTCTCGTAGCGGGCTTGCTCAACCGCTTCCTGGGCATGTATGTCAAGAACTTTGATCCTACACAGCTCAAAGTTGGCATATGGTCCGGAGATGTCAAGTTGCGCAATCTCGAACTCCGCCGAGAGGCACTCGACCAGCTCAAACTACCCATCAACGTAATCGAGGGCCATCTTGGACAGCTCACACTCGTCATCCCTTGGTCGAACCTCCGTGGCGCACCCGTCAAGATCTTCATCGAAGATGTGTTCCTTCTCGCATCACCCAAGGAGGAGGCCGAATACAACGAGGATGAAGAGGAGCGGCGGAAACAGAGGATAAAGATGGAAAAGCTGGATTCGGCCGAGTTGTTGAAGGAACGGTCACAGGAAGGTCTCAGTCAGGAGGAGCAGAAGCGTACCCAGAGCTTCACCGAGAGTCTGGTCACCAAGATTGTCGACAACCTGCAGATCACGGTCAAGAACATCCATGTTCGCTACGAGGATGCCATCTCCGCTCCCGGTCACCCCTTCGCACTGGGTATCACCCTCGAGGAGTTCAGCGCCGTCAGCACAGATGGAGACTGGACCCCTACCTTTATCCAGGACTCGGCGCAGACAACACACAAGCTGGCAACCCTGGAGTCGTTGGCCGTTTACTGGAACACAGACACAAAACTAATGGGCCCAGGGCGAGAAGCTACCACACCGGGAACAGAATTGACTCCCCACGCCGAAATGCTGGAGCAGTTCAGGTCCATGATTGTGACCAGCGACAACGTCCAGGCCGGCAACCACCAGTTTATCCTGAAGCCAGTTTCCGGCCAGTCAAAGATCGAGATGGACAAAACTGGCAGCTCGACAGTCCCCAAGTTCAAGGCCACCCTGCTTTTCGACGAGATAGGCTTGGTGTTGGACGACCAACAATATCGAGATGCATTAATGATGGTGGACTTATTCCACTACTTTATCCGCCATCAAGAGTACAAGAAATACCAGCCCAAGGGCGTGCGGCCAAAGGAAGACCCTCGAGCTTGGCTCCAGTTTGCAGGAAATGCGGTACTCAGCAAAATTCACGAGCGGAACAGGCGTTGGTCTTGGGATTACTTCCGGGAACGCCGAGACGACAGGAAACGTTACATTGAGTTGTTCAAAAAGAGGAAACAGAACCAGCAGTTGTCGCCTCAGGAGAACGACGACCTGAACAAATTGGAGTGGAAGCTCGACTACGAAGACCTTCGCTTTTGGCGGTCTCTGGCTCGCAACCAGCTTAAGAGGGAAAACGCCGAGGCTCTCAGGAACCGCCCCCCACCACAACCGCAGCAACAACAGGGCTGGTTGGCATGGGCTTGGGGTTCCAAACAGCACCAACAGGAGAAGCAGGATGATTCCGAAAACATCCAGATCACCGAAGAGCAGCGCAAAGAACTTTACGAGGTCATCGACTGGGACGAGAAGACGGCACTTGCGGCAGAGGTCGACGTACCAAGAGAAACAGTCAAGATGCAACTCGAGGCTTCTCTTAGCACGGGCAGCTTCACGCTGAAACAGAACCCTCACGGCGACTCGAGAGATCTGATTAGTCTCCACTTTGACGTCTTCAAGGCGAAAGGCCTTCAGCGCCCCGACTCGTTCTTCGCTGACCTTAGTCTTGGCGGCTTGCGCGTCAACGACGGCACCACTCCCAACAGTGTCTACAAGGAGATCGTCCGCGTCAAAGATGCCCCTGAGGATCGATCATCCACACGGTTGTCCCTTGCCGAGCTGGAGAAGAATGGTAACGAAGCCTTCTTCCACTTCTCAGTGGAGCAAAACCCCCTCGACGGGCAAGGAGATATCGCCGTGACCGCCAAGCTAAAGCCGCTCGAGATCGTGTGGAACCCCAATGTCGTCGTTGGGGTGGTCGACTTCTTCCGTCCCCCAGAGCGCCACATGGAATCCATCACCGCGCTCATGGAGACAGCCGGCGCTACTGTCGAGGGCATTCGTGAGCAGACGAGAGCTGGTCTTGAGTTTGCTCTTGAGGAACACAAGACAGTAAATGCCAAGCTGGACCTGCAGGCCCCCCTGATCATTCTCCCAGAGAGCATCACCAGCAAGAGGTCTACATGCATCATTCTAGATGCCGGTCACATCAGCGTTACCAGCGAGCTTGTTGATAGGGACACAATGAAGGAAGTGCAGTCCAAGCAAAGTCAAAATTACACCGAGAATGACCTCAAGCGGTTGGAGGCTCTCATGTACGACAAGTTCCTTGTCAAGCTCACGTCCACACAGGTTTTGATCGGCCCCTCCATTGAGGAGACCAAGAAGCAGCTGGTTGAGAAGGACGATCGTCAGATGCTGCACATCGTTGACAAGATCAACGTCGACTTCGTTGTCGAAACCTCCATTATCCCGAAAGCGCCCAACCTCACCAAGTTCAGGATTTCAGGTCACCTTCCAGTCCTGCATGTCAGTGCATCTGATGCCAAGTACAAAACACTGATGCGCATCATCGATGTCGCCATACCAAAACTGGACGGGGGTGACGACCTGTCTTCGCAATCGAGTCCACCTCCCAATAGACCTCGACTTCTCAGCAATGCATCTTCTCGGTCACAAAAGTGGGGTGATAGAAAACGTTCCACGCAGTTCCTCCCATTTCCCACAGCGCAACAAGCCATCATTCTCAACGACGACGATCTAGATGACGATGATGATGACAAGTTCGAGGATGCTAGAGACGGCTCGGCAAGTGATCAGCTCAAAATCCAGTCGCGGATCTTCGAGTTCAAGTTTACTGTTGATCAGCTCAAGGGCTCTCTCTACCGGAGTGACCCCGATCGCAAGCGGCCTGACCAGCTACTTGTCGAGCTGGTTGCCGAAAGGTTTGGTGTTGACTTTTACCTACGACCATATGACATGGCTGCTGAGGTATCACTCGGTTCGGTGACTGTGGACGACTTTGTCGAGAATCCTCCTGCCGAGTTCAAGTCCATCGTCTCCTCGGGTGATGCGGAAGATCGCCAGCAAGCCAGGAATCTGGTCCAGGTCAAGGTTATTAGAGTCAAGAAGGACTCGCCGGAATTCCAGAACGTCTACGAAGGCATTGAGACGAATGTGGATGTTGCCGTATCCACCATCAACCTCGTCGTGACGCGTAAGACGCTACTGACGCTGCTGGACTTTATTCTCGTCACTTTTACCAACAACGACAACAATCTCAACGCCCCTCAAAAGGCAATGATCGATGACGACGAATCTGAGAGTGATATCGAAGTTGTTCCTCCGCCCACCATCCAGCAACCAGTAGAGGCAGGTGCCATCAGGGTCAAGGTTGACCTGAAGAGTATTCGGATGATTCTCAACAACGATGGGATTCGCCTCGCAACCCTGTCGTTCAACCATGCTGATGTCGGTGTCTTCATTCTGGGTAGGACCATGCGTGTCTCGACGAGGCTTGGTGATCTGAGTTTGGTGGATGATGTCAACCTCGGCGTGCCTGAAGACTCCAGTTTGCGTCAGCTCGTCACCATTCAAGGAAACGAGCTTGCCGACTTCCGCTACGAGACTTTTGATCCAGCCAAGGAGCAGTACCCCGGATATGATTCGTCCATCTACTTACGAGCTGGCTCTGTGAAGGTTAACTTTATCGAGGAGCCCTTCCGCAAGATCGTCGACTTCCTCGTCAAGTTTGGTAAGATGCAAGCCATCTACAACGCTGCACGTCTGGCAGCCGCCAACCAGGCGAACCAACTTCAACAAACCCAAGGCCGGATCAAGTTCGATGTTGTCATCATGACTCCTATCGTCGTATTCCCCAGAGTCGTTGTTCCCGAGCGACCAAAGCGAGATCTCATCACCGCATACCTCGGAGAGATCTACGCCCAAAACAAGTTTGCCCCACTGGACGATTCTGAGGACTCGATGATTGCCATGAAGCTGTCCGCTGGCATCCGCAACGTGCGGCTTACCTCGAACTTCCACTACAGTGGTGATCGGTCAGAGGAACTGGAACTCATCGATCACGTTGATCTCGGATTCAAGATCACTTATGCCGAGCACAAAGAGGGTGTGAAACGGCCAGACTTCGAGATCGAGGGTACCATGACCGACTTCAACCTTCGCATCACTCCCTACCAACTCAACTCCATTCTTGAGCTGTCCAGGTCCGTACCCGCCGCATTCGCAGGTGGCGAAGAACAGAGCGATGCTCAAGCGGAGCGCGATGTCGACGATGCCACCCTGGAGCGTGCTAGAACCAACTCGGGTTTTGGCAACGAAGACAACAACGAGAAGCTGATCGACATGGGTCCCGAACTGGGAACGCATGGGGAAGCCTGGACCAAGTTGGATTTTGCTTTTAACGTCAACACAATTGGGTTGGAGCTGATCCGCGCACCAGAAGATGCGCCAGTGGGAGACCTTGAAGCTGCTAGTCTTTCCAAGTTCAGCCTCGACTCCAGTCGTGTCAAGACCCGCATGGACTCCAACGGTAGCCTGGAAGCCGAATTCGTCATAGAATCCTTCACGATTCACGACACCCGGCACCGCGAAACCAACAAGTTCCGTCGCATCATGACGAGCACCAACAACAGCGTACAACAGTTCATGGCCAGCATCACCATGTCCGGAGGCGAAGAGAGAAACGTAATCGCCATGATCGCAATCGACAGCCCGCGCTTCATCTTTGCTCTGGACTATCTTTTCGCCATCCAGAAGTGGATCACCATCGGTACGCAGGTCAACGATCCCGCTCCGCTCGACAAAATTGCTCTTGACAGCCCTTCCGAGGACACGAGCGATGCAGACTCCCTGCAGATCAGCACTGGCAGGCCATCTGAAAGCAGCAATCGCGATATGCTGCCCAGTAAGGCATTGGAGGCACCCAAGAAGAAGCCAGAGACTAAGATGACTTTCGCTTACCGCGTCAACGTCGTTGACGCCCAGGTTATCCTGATCGCCAATCCTCTCAGCACGAGTTCGGAGGCTATCGTGTTGGGGACGAAGCAAGTCCTTCTCTCGCAACAGCATGCACTGACCTTCCAGGTCTCCCAGTGTGGCATGTTCCTGTGCCGAATGGATCGTTTTGACGACAGCCGCCTGAGGATCATCGATGACTTCTCAATCCAGATGTCCATGGACACCTCGCAGCCCGCGTCAACAAAGATACACGTTGACATCGAGCCGCTCATCCTCCGGGTGTCGCTGCGTGACATCCTGCTGGTCATGCAAACCATCACCAAGGCCTCTGAACTGTCTGGCAACACCCCCGAGAACAACACAGCCAAAGCATCAGATCAGAAGGCCAAGCAACTCAAGGCACCATCCGGTCTGAAGCAACGATCAGCAAGTGGCAAGGGCGCATCTACGCTGGGGGCGAGGACACGCGGAACCGGCAAGAGCTTGGGTGGTATCAGTACATCCGGGCGGTCGAACAAGTCCGGACAAGCGGTACCACATGACGTTGTCAAGCCGCCGCCACGCTACGAGGAACTGACAGCCAACATTGACGGCATCCGTGTCGTGCTCATTGGCGATCTTCACGAACTTCCCATTCTCGACCTGAGTGTCAAGAACTTCACCACCACCGCCCAGAACTGGTCGTCGAACCTCAAGGCGGAGGCTGCCATCGACATGTACACCAACATCTACAACTTTGCGAAGTCGGCTTGGGAACCCCTCATTGAGCCATGGCAGGTGGGACTTGGCGTTGCACGAGACCAGCATACTGGTGTCTTGTCAGTCGACGTTGCTTCTAAGCGGACCTTCGATGTCACCATCACGACCGCCAGTATCGCCTTGCTCTCCAAATCCTTTGCCTTCTTTACCCAGGACCAGGATGTGCTGTCAAAGCCTCGCGGTTCCGAGGCGCCGTACCGCATCCGCAACTACACGGGCTTTGGCGTCGTCGTCAACGCCAAGAGACAGAGTGAGGAGATTACATCGCTCCGGCTTGAAGATGGCCAGGAAGCACCTTGGAGTTTCGAAGACTGGGAGAAGATGCGTGAGAACCTGCTCGCCGAGACTGGAAGTGCCAGCAATGTCGCTGTCCAGCTTGAAGGGAGTGGCTTTGACACGGTCAAGAACATCAGGCTTACTCGTGAAGGGGAGTTCCTCTACGCACTCAAGCCCAAGGCCGACGACGTGCTTCACAAACTCCTGGTCGACATCAAGTTGGGAACGGACAACGTCAAATATGTCACGTTGCGCAGTCCATTGCTCGTCGAGAACGAGACGGACATCCCGGTCGAGCTCGGAGTGTACGATGCACGCGAAGGCCACCTGCTCAAGATTGAGAAGATCGCCCCAGGTGAGAGCAGACCCGCGCCAGTTGGCGCGGTTTACCTGAAGAGCTTGCTTATTCGACCGGATCCTGGATTCGGCTATGCCTGGAGCAACGATACACTCTGGTGGCGCGATCTCCTTAAGCGGCCGACCAAGACCATGGTGTGCAAGGGAGAAAATTCGGAGCCATTCTACTTCCAAATGTCTGCCCGCTGGGACAAGGCCAATCCCATGACCAAGTAAGCTGCATGTGATTAGTCTTACTGTTTTTTGACATTGCTGACTGACAACTACCAGGACCTATCCCTACATGCACATCAAGCTTTCGGCACCTGTGACCCTCGAGAACCTTCTTCCGTACGACTTCAAGTATAGGATATACGACAAGAACACGAAGAAGGACTGGTCCAACTTCCTGCGCAAGGGCGGCGTGAGCCCCGTTCATGTAGTCGAGCTCTCGCACCTCTTGTTACTCAGCGTCGATATGCAGGACACTTTGTTCAAGCCGAGCGACTTCTCCATCATCAATGCGGGCTCGACAGACGACTTCCGAAGGGAATCGCACATTGTTTGCAAGGACGATGCTGGCATGGCGCTTAACCTACGGCTGCACTATTATCGTATTCCCAATAGCGGTGGTGCGTTCAAGGTGACGGTCTACAGTCCGTATATCGTCCTCAACAAGACCGGGCTGGACGTGAGCGTTCGCTCCAAGGGCTTCATGCAACAGGCCAAGGCGGTGGCGGGTCAGGCACTCATCGACGTTGGTGACGGCAGTGATCGCAAGGCCCGACCTCTCATGTTCTCATTCACCAGCGATGACCACCGGAACCGCGCTGTACTCAGGGCAAGTGACTCGGAGTGGAGTAAGCCACAAAGTTTTGACGCCATCGGAAGCACATCAGAGGTCGTGCTGAACTCCCCCGGCAAGAACGCCGAGATCCATCTTGGTGTCACTGTGGAGTCGGGTCTGGGCAAGTACAAGATGGTCAAGACGGTGACTCTCGCTCCAAGATACGTCATACAGAACCGGCTGGGAGAGGATATCAGCATGCGGGAACCC
This sequence comes from Podospora australis, assembly GCA_033296905.1. Classification (NCBI taxonomy): domain Eukaryota; kingdom Fungi; phylum Ascomycota; class Sordariomycetes; order Sordariales; family Podosporaceae; genus Podospora; species Podospora australis. The sequence continues at coordinate 144,573 of MU864404.1, read as the reverse complement.
AGCTCCTCTGGTTTCACGGCATTGAAGGTCGGCTCTTTCCGGCCGCTGCACTTTCTCAATCGCGGTGCGGTCAAGCAGATGTGTCTCTGCTACCCCGGTGTCGACAACCAATGGACGGCGCCCTTCAACATCTCGGATCTTGGCACGACGCACATCAAGATTGCCAAGGCCGGCCAGCGACAGCGCCTCATAAGGGTGGAAATCTTGATGGAAGATGCTACAATCTTCATCAACTTGAGCATGGAACAGAAGAACTGGCCTTTCTCTATGCGCAACGAGAGCGACACCGAATTCACCTTCTACCAAGTCAACCCCAACATCGATGAAGACGGTGTCGAGGACCGCTCTGGATGGAGGCCTGTTCGCTACCGTTTGCCGCCCAGGAGTATTATGCCCTATGCCTGGGACTTCCCGGCGGCCAAACACAGGGAGGTCTGCATCAGCGCGTTCAACCGGGAACGTTATGTCAAGCTGGCGGAGATCGGCAACCTCATGCCAATGAAGTTTGTCGGAACCAACGGCCAGTCCAAGGTCATTGACATCAACGTCACGGCCGACGGTCCCACACAGACGCTCCTTCTTTCCAACTTCAAGCAGTCCAAGAGTCTCTACCGGCAGCGATCCAATGCCGGGTCCACCACGAGTCGCGAAGGGTTCGAGGCCAAAGAACTCGATACTGGCACCACATTCCGTGCGCAGCTCAGGCTGTCAGGTATCGGCGTGTCACTCATCAACACGCAGCTCAAAGAGCTGGCATATCTCACCTTCCGAGATGTGCAACTGCGGTACAGTGACTCGCCTCTCTACCAGACGATAAGCTTGGCAGTCAAGTGGATCCAGATCGACAACCAACTCTATGGCGGCATTTTCCCCATGATCCTCTACCCTAGCGTCGTTCCGAAGAGAGCACAGGAAATAGAGGCACACCCGTCTCTTCACGCAATGGTCACTCGCGTCAAGGATGATTCGTATGGTGTCGAGTACATCAAATACGCCACAGTCCTGCTGCAAGAGATGACGGTCGAGCTTGACGAGGACTTCATCTACGCGGTGCTCGAGTTCTCCAAGGTACCCGGTGCTTCTTGGTCCTCAACCGCCGAAGAGGATAAGCTTTGTGATGAGAACATCGACATTCCGCAGCCAAAACAATTGCAATCTGGTAGAGACATTTACTTTGAGGTTCTCAACATTCAGCCCATGCAGCTTGATCTTTCTTTTGTTCGCACAGAAAGAGTCAACGCCGAAGACAAGACTTCATCCAAAAACCCTGTCATGTTCTTCTTCAACGTCATGACCATGGCGCTCGGCAACATCAACGACGCTCCCATCCGGTTCAACGCATTGATGCTTGAGAATGTGCGCGTCTCTGTGCCCGTTCTCGTCCAGAACATCTCCAACCACTACAGCCAAGAGGCCCTGTACCAGATTCACAAGATTCTGGGCAGTGCTGACTTTCTTGGCAACCCGGTCGGTCTCTTTAACAACATCAGCTCTGGCTTCGCCGACATATTTTACGAGCCGTACCAGGGACTCATCATGTCCGACAAGCCGGAGGACTTTGGTCTTGGCCTGGCTCGTGGTGCGGGCTCTTTCTTCAAGAAGTCCGTGTTTGGTGTCAGCGACTCGTTGTCCAAGGTCACTGGCAGTTTTGCCAAGGGTCTCGCGGCAGCGACGATGGATAAGCAGTTCCAAGACAGGCGGCGGATCACACGCGCCAGGAACCGGCCGAAGCACGCCATCTACGGAGTCACGGCGGGCGCTAACAGCCTGTTCACTTCCGTCGCTTCTGGTGTTGGGGGTCTGGCTCGCAAGCCCCTCGAAGGTGCAGAACAAGAAGGGGCTTTGGGTTTCCTCAAGGGCATCGGCAAGGGTGTTGTGGGATTGGCTACGAAGCCGGCTATTGGTGTGCTTGATCTTGCCTCCAACATCAGCGAGGGCGTGCGAAATACTACAACGGTATTTGACGGGTCGGAGCTCGACCGCGTCAGGCTGCCGCGTTACATCCCCGCCGACGGGATCGTGCGGCCATACAGCCAGCGGGAAGCGTTGGGTCAGAGCTGGCTGAAGCAGGTGGACAATGGCAAGTACTTTGACGAGCAGTACATTGCCCACTTGGAGCTGCCGACGGAGGACATGGTGGTCATGGTGACATTTTCAAGAATTCTCTTGATCAGAAGCAGACGGCTGCAGACAGAATGGGATGTTCCTCTCAAGGACATTCAGACCATTGCCAAGGAGCGGACGGGATTGAGTCTGACTCTGCGGGGTGGGACGAATGGGCCGTTCATCCCCATCGGACAGGAGAGCGGGCGCACGTTTATCTACAGAATGGTGGCGGTAGCGGTAGAGGAGTTCAATCGGCGGTTCAGGGGGTTGGAGTAGGAACGTGAACACCTCCGCCAGAAGCGTAAACACAAATGGCATGCAGAGAGTAAAAGGAAACACAGTATACAGATGAGGGGTACTAGTGAACGTGGGACACTGGGTACGGAGACCAGTGTTAAGCGGAGGAGTAGTAGGGAAAAGTCGATATCGCGGAGGTCGAGCCGGGATGTCAAGTCTATGGATATGGATGGGGAGTGGGACGATGATGGGGAGGGCTATGATGCGGATGAAGAGTAAAGAAACGCATGGCGTCGGTCGGTGGGATGATGCGAAGCATGGGTGCTACGTTGGGCTGCATTGATACCGGGTATACGAATCGTGTGGCTTTCTTGTTTGCTTCTCTTCTTGTCGTTTCTGGCACCTAGTTATTCCTGTTTTGAAGCATGGTAGATTGACTGAAAATTCCTGAAATTTCCTACTGAGACCTTGAAACTTTTTACTCTACTTGCTTTGTGATGGTGGATTGGCGGTTGGAAGGTGGAGGCGGTGTCAAAGGAGGATGCGTCGTCAGCTCCGCGTGGACAACCTTCTTCGAATCATGCAGTGCATTGCTGTTCTATGCTCCTACCGTTCTGTGCCTCCTTGTGCAACGGTTGACAGCTGTTCGTTCCACCATGTTCCGGGCCCCCATTATGATCCGTTATTTTCCCCTCTTTTATGTTTCTATTTCCTTAAATATCCTCTGCATCTCTTTTCCCCTTTCCCTTTGCGTTTTCTCCCAGTGCTGGTGTTTCAACAACCCTCAACCAAACCAAACTTTCAGCAATTTACCTACCACATCAACATCTCACAGACACAATTAGCAGCTGAAGTTGACCCTCTTAACACGAGCAAAAATGGCTGAACAACAACACCAACCCGCACGGGAAAGAAAACCTCTTAGAATCCTAGTAGTCGGAGCTGGAATCGCCGGGCCGGCATTTGTTTTGTCTCTCTCCCGCTTTTTTGGAGTGTTTCAGGAGTTGAATATAAAGATGGAGATTACTATTATTGAACACCGTGATGTTGTGGAGGGAGAAGGAGACAAAAAGGGGAAAAGGTCGTGGTTCAGGAATGCAGGGCAGCAGATTGATATCCGGGGGCAGGGGATTGAAGCTATGCGGTTGATGGGGATAGAAGAGAAGGTCAGGGAACGGAGGGTGGATGAGCCTGGGGTTGTTTTTCTGGACGGGAGGGGGGTGGAGGGGGTGCGTTTTGGAGAGAAAAGTGGTGGTAGTGAGCAAGATGGGGGGAGGAAAGGGGAGAAGAAGGGGGAGAAGAAGGGGTTGAGTACGGAGTGGTAAGCCCCCCCTTCCACTTATCATTCTCGTCACCTTTGACAGAAGTGACAAAATCACCAACGCAAGCGGTCCATGTTTACAAACAAAAAAAAGGGAAATCATGCGCGGCGACCTCCTCTCAATCCTGTACAGCGCAACCGTTGACCTTCCAAATGTCAGCTACAAATTCGGCACCTCGATTTCGTCTCTGGTATCCTCTCCCGCCTGCGCCAGCGTTGTTTTCAGTGATGGGAACAAAGATGAATACGACCTCGTCGTTGGAGCCGATGGAGTCGGGTCCCAAGTCCGGAAACTCATCTTCTCAGACGCGAAAACTATGTGGTATCCTGTCGGACAATCGTTGGCATTTTTCACCATCCCAGCGCAAGCGGGAGACAGAAAAGAGATGACGATCTGTAATTTACCGGGGAGGAAAAGTATGGTTACTCGCCAGGACAAGGAGGATTGTTTACGGGTGTTTTTTTCTTTTGCTGGGAAAGATGAGAAACTGAAAGAGGTGCTGAGGGGGGGTAGTGTGGAGGAGCAGAAAAGAGAGTGGGCGAGGATTTTCGGGGGAGACAATTGGCAGGCGGTGAGGTTTGTAGAGGGAATGCTGCAGAATGGTAAGGAGGGAGAGACGTGGGATGATTTCTACACGCAGGAACTAGCGCAGATACGGGCGAGTACATGGGCGGATGGGGGGAATAAGAAAGTGGTGTTGTTGGGGGATGCGGGATACTGTCCCAGTCCGGCGACGGGGATGGGGACGACGCTTGCGCTGGTCGGGGGGTGGGTTTTGGCTGGGGAGATTGCGAGTGCTGTAGTTTCTAGAGACGGGAATGTGGAGGAGGGGATCAAGAGGTACGAGGAACAATTGAGGCCGCTGGTGAAGCAGATCCAGGGAATGCCGGTGGGATTGGTTTACAAGATTATTATGCCGAGTTCGGACATGGGGATTAGAGCCCTGCATTTTGCGCTGAGGATGGGGAAGATGTTGAGGGTGGGTAAGATGGTGGGATGGGTTGTGGATAGAGTTGAAGCCAGGTGGGGGTGGAAGTTGCCTGTTTATGAGGATGGGAGGGTTGATGTCTAAGGCAGATTACCTTAGTTGTAGCTATCACTTTTGTGTCAATCCAGGTCCTTCTTTTGCGTCGCTCGAGATGTTTCTCTTCATTTGAGTTTTCAAATTCCTTCGTGGTGTTGTTAATTGCAACCATCGGACTAGCAATGCAGAGAATGCTAACGCCAATTGAGGCCAAGATCTGGGCTGACAGAGCATCAGAGCAGGACCAGTCCCGTGGTCTAGTGGTTACGATTTCGCTCTTATATCCTTATGTATAAGATAATGATATGCGACGGCCCGGGTTCAAACCCCGGCGGGACTACAGTTTTTTGCACCTCTTTTTTTTTTTTTCCTGTTCTCTATGCATATTATATCTCGAGTCGCGGGCGGGATTTGTATTCTGCATTTTTATTTTCTGCAGAAACAGGGAAGATCGTGGTGGGTTGTCTCAAGGTATGGATGTGGAATCTCGAATTACACTCATCATTGCGCTCGGCCCCACATGGATGATGGTGGTTAATGATACCACGTCTGAAGTGCAGCTTAAAGGTTGGCGCCGCCATCGAGATAAAAATTGAATAAAAGCATTTTTTTTTCCTTGTGCAAGAGGAAATGGGGTTTGTCCCGATCTATCCCTGGACCTTGAGGGGAAAGCTGGCCGGATCATGATCAAGGTTCCAATCCAACTCTTTCTCTTCTTCCTCCTCCTTCGGCTGCTCACGAAGTGCGGTATCCCCTAATGGGTTCGTCATCAGCCAGCGGAGAATGTGGTAGGCTTCGTCAGTCGGTTCGTCAGTGGCCAAGTTCAGGCGTCGCGAAGGCCGCAGTATGACCCGTTGTCCGTCAAAGTGAAACTGCGTGATGCGACAATACTTGTCATGGTGAAACGAGAAGACGAGGGACTAGGTAGCGTTGGAGCAGTGTGTGACCTAAGGTTAGCAAAAACCAGATTCTGTGGGATCAAAATGTGGGCATTTCGTACAGGCAAGGTGTGATGCTTGCGAAAGTCTTTTCGATGAAACTGCCATCGGAGCAGAGCCATGGCTGTGGCAATCTCGCTGCGCAGAACCTCTCCCTCTTCTGGGACTTTCCGTTCATAGACAGTCGCTGCGACATGTGGTTTCCATGGCTGCTCTTCCTTCATGTTTGCGAAAGCATGCTTCGACCAGTATTGGTACTTATACGGGTCAGGCCCCAGCCTGGCGAACCCCGGAAGGTAGCCATCGACCCAGCCATCGAAACTGGAAGTCTCAATGTCCTCCCAGAGGTGTTCAACCCCAGTCCCAAGAATATTGTCACGGTGGACGCGGCAAGAAAGCAAGACCTCCAAAATCCACTGCTCTCTGTCTTGCGCACAGCCAACTGGATCCCAACAGGGAGGGAACTTTCCCGGGTGCTTTTCAAAGAATTCTTCATATCCGAACTTGTCCTTCCCGTTTAGATAATGACAGTTGGGTTTCCACGTGTCGTTTTCGGTAGTGCCGTCCCATTGATTGGTGAAACACCAGTGGCTCTCGACTGCTTGGCGGAATTCTGCTAGGCCATCGGGCGGGATGGCGGGCTCAAAGAAACGCGGGCCAATGTCGATCAAGGTGCCGTCGATGTCTAGCGGTTCTCCCCCACGGATGAAAAGCGATTCGAGCTGTTCGTCCGTGAGAGTCGTCACGTGGTCGCCCAGCCTGGCCAGTTTCTCCTCGACCTCCAGAAGTCGCTGCTGCAGTGCTTGTCGGACATGGTCTTCTTCGTTATTGGCGGACATGATGATATCGTTGTAAGAAATGATTATGTGGGCTGTGTTGCTCGATGTCAGTCTGAAATTTACCTTGAAATTTGGGCGGCAGAGGAGAAAGTGGATGAATTATAGCCTGGCGTAGACGCGTGATACCGTCGCGAAAATCGCGTTGTTGGGTTAACTTGCGGCGCGCGGCCAAGGACGGACTGAAAAACAAACAGGACAACAGGTGATGATGACCATATTTAAATTGAAGGTTCTTCGTACCTTATTAAAAACAGTCAAATTGGGTATGACAACAGGCCTCGAGATTGTCCCCTTGAGGTATCAGAGATGAGCTTTGCCTGCCACTTCAGGTGTAGCTGACCTGCATACAGCGTGGTAAGGGGAGGTTAGCGTCAAACAAAGGTCCGCCTGAATGATGGGCCAGGGAATGGCCGGCAAGATGTGTGAATAAATAAACCTTTTACACCTGCAAATTCCAATCAGAATGCATTAACTGATTAATACCAGGAACACTTATTGAACTTCAATGAGTCTAGCTTTTTTTTGTTTTTTTTTGTTTTATATACACCTGCATTGTTTATTTGAATGCGTAGGAGGCTTTTTAAAAGGCATTTAGCGGAAAAGATTACAAATATTCACACAGCGTGCTTGGGTATCAGGTCTTCATCAGGTCTCAGAATATTTGACAGGGGCATTCTACACGTGTACTCGTGTACTCGAGCGCAGGCGCAGTCGGCGGCTACGTGCAGGCTTGGGTTGTTGACCTAAGCTGTCGGGTTCATAGAGCCAATCGCAGCTTTTCGTAGCCCCTTTAAACGCTGACTTTATTGATGTTGCATGCTATTATTAAAAATTGTCTTCGCAAACCGTGGCACAGTGTAACGGATTGGCGTGATCCGTAAACAGTATATATGTTCGCACTCTGAATTCTAAGAGCAGTCTTAGAATTCTGACATCCTTTTGGAAGGTAGTCAATTGGTCATGTGCGACGTCATGCAGCTGCCGTCACACACAGGATGGATATGCAGATGGAGGTCTTGTCATTTGGTTAGTGACCTCTCGATAGCCTGCAGCTGGGGGTTACCAGGCGGTCGACTATCTCACATATACTTGAATACCTATGGAATATTATTTTAAGCGAGCTGAAAAAGAGTTGAGAATTGAGATATAATAGATGACAGTTGACACGGACAGCCAGGCTGGCAGGCAGACAGAACACACAGTGCCGCTACTAGGTATGCACATATCATTAAAGCACCTAACGCCTTCACATGATTTTCTACACTACGCTTCTCGGTATGGTGTGGCTTATTCCGTGAAATTTGGCGTGGCAAGTTCAGGTCGATTGACAGCCATTTTCGCGATCACCATTGAAACAAAACCAGCGCGAGAAAACCAGTATTGCCACTCCCGGAAGCAATCGGAGCAACAGGCATATATATATCATGCACTTTCTTTCTACCATCTTATTTCTCTGCCCCGAACTCTCCAGGCCTGTTATCATAACCAATTTGATAATTTTTAATAAGGTATGAAGAACCTTCAATTTAAATATAGTTATTATTACCTGTTATCCTGTTTGTTTTTCAGTCTGTCCTTAGTTGTGCGTCGCAAGTTGCCCCGACAACGTGATTTTCGCGACGGTTATCATGCGTCTGCGCTAGGCTATAATCTATCCACTTTCTCCTCTGCCGCCCAAATTTCCAGGTAAATTTTAGACTGACATCGAGCAACATAGCCCATATAATCATTCCTTGCAACGATATCATCATGTCCGCTAACGACGAAGCAGCGTAAATCTGATAAGCGCTGCAGCAGCGACTTCTTAAAGTCGAGGAGAAACTGGCCAGGCTAGGAGACCACGTGATGACGGTCACGGACGAGCAGCTCGGATCACTCTTGATCTGTAGGGGAGAACCGTTAGACATCAACGGCACCTTGATCGACTTTGGCCCGCGTTTCTTTGAGCCCGCCATCCCGCCCGATGGCCTAGCAGAATTCTGCCAAGCTGTCGACAGTCATTGGTTTTACCAGGACGAGGATCCCTGGAACCCGGGTTATCGTCACCTGGGATGGAAACCGCCCTGCGTCTATGACGAAGAATACCCGGGAAACAGTCAATGTGGCCGTCTCGCGACGATTGAATGTGGCCAAAAGAGACACGGGTGGATGGACAGCGTCTTGGGGCATTGTCTCGATCATCTCGATGACCAAGACCTGGACGGTGAAGGAAAAAAAAGAGAGTACTGGGAGGTCATTGACACCAACAGGTTCGAAGGCTGGATTCACGGCTACCTTCCTGGCTTCGCCGAACTGGGTCCTGTCCGCCTGGCTCGCGGCGACAAGCTCAAGTTTCGGTACCATTACATTTCAACGTGGCTTACCAGTTCAGAACCATCGACGGCCCGATACAGCCACATGTCACGGCCGCTGTGTTCGACTCGAGTGTAGCAGAAGAGGATCAGGTTCTGCGCAGCGAGATTGCCTGTTACAAGGGCTGGATTCCAGGGCTTGAACAAACGATATGCCGGGGGAACCGACAAAACCAAATGTATTGATAATCATAATCTTCAATGGCCTCAAGAAGTCCATGAAGAAGAGAAAGAAGCTATCTGACAAACTCGCTCCGTGGGAGCGTAGATAAAGACGAGGACGTGGTCATGTGATAACCAGGGAGAACCCGCTGCGGGCACCATTAAAGAAAGAATGATAAGCGAAAGGCAAACAATAGGCCTGCGAGTCCCCGTTGGGTTGAGGAGGCCTATATGCCAAGACTTGGCTCGTATCGCCAGAGGATGGTTGGTGGTGAGGGATGTTGGGTGCGTTAGATGTGTCCGTGTGACATTACCACAGCCATGGCTTTTCTCCGATGGCAGTTTCATCGAAAACACTTTCGCAAGCATCACACCTTGCCTGTAAGAAGTACCCACATTTTGATCCCATAGAATCTGGTTTTTGCTAACCTTGGGTTATATACTGCTCCAACGCTATCTAGTCCCTCGTCTTTTCTTTTCAACATGACAAGTATTGTCGGATCACGCAGTTTCACTTTAAGAGACAACGGCTTATACTGCGGCCGTCGCGACGTCTGAACTTGGCCACGAACGAACCGACTGACGAAGCCTACCACATTCTCCGCTGGCTGATGACGAACCCAGTAGGGGACACCGCACTTCGTGAGCAGCCGAAGGAGGAGGAAGAAGAGAAAGAATTGGATTGGAACCTTGATCATGATCCGGCCAGCTTTCCCCTCAAGGTCCAGGGATAGATCGGGACAAATCTATTGCTCTTTGACAGTGAGGAAATGCTTTTCTTCAACTTTATTTCAATGGCGGCGGCAACCTTGCTAGGTACAAAGTGGACTAAGGGTGGCTCAGAGTCTAGGGACTGCATGCCATAGTGTAAAGAATTGAGTTCGGATTTGTTGAGCATGAACATTCAGACATATCTAAGGTAACTGGCATTGCTAGACATACTTACGGCATCAGCTGTGCAGCTGATAACCTCCTCTCATCATCCTCCACAGGCAGTTCATAAAACTGCGGCAGACTAGGGGCTTCCAGCGGTTGCTCCAAACCCTCCATTTCGTGCGGCAGGGGCTCTCCCATTTCCGGCCACACCTGTCGGCCGTCTATCCGATGTCGGTTTTCCTTCGTTAACCCGGCCTTTTCCGCTGAGTGCCCAGTCGAAGAGTCTTGTCTTGGTGACGGTTCCTGTGATGAACCTTTGGGGGGGGTGTTGCCTCCGCCAGTACCATACTGCAGAGGCTATCCCCACTGCCAGCACGACCACTGCGGCAACCGCAATCCCAGCTATTGCTCCCGTCGACATCTTCGAGCCTGCGTCCCCACCGACGTTTCCAGTGGAGGATTGGCCTGTGCTGCTGTTGTCGCCGGATGTGGTCTGCTTCTCCAGGACTATCCAGCTTGGAAGCCAGGATTTCTCAAACTCGTCGGCATGGTTCGAGGAGATCTTTTCATCCTCCAATTGCATCGAGCGTATCACACTCTGGCCCATGTGTGGGCCCGGTGCCTGAGCCAAAAATACCAAGCTTTCGTGGTAGTTGATTCCCAGAAATGCGGCCTGGAGAAATGCGCGCCCCAGAGTCCAAAGCCCGTCATACTTCGGATCAAACGACTTGCAGGGAAAATAAGGAGTCGGCGTCGGCATCAATGGCGGTTCCAGGGTCACATTCAACAAGTGCATCGGTACCTTGATGGTGATGTTCGTTGCGGTGCGGTCGCCAAAGACAAATCCAAGGAACGCCGGAGATCGAACGATGCGTTCATACTGCGGGTTCTTTGTGTCCCAGAGATAAAGTCCGGTTCTCTCATTCCACACCAGAGGCAGACGACGTGCTAGCTCCTCGCAGTGGCCGGAAGGCAGGTAGATGTACGGTGCCGCTGGATTGGGAATAATGAGGGCAGAGCCAGTTGTCCCACCCGGTAGACGAACCGCCGTGTCGGCCACTGGGTTGTCCCCCGTTCCCTGCCACACGCTACCTTCATCCTTGCTCGGGTTCGCAAACGGTGAGCCTCCCACGGCGGTGCCCAAAAAGACGTCGTGAAGCAGAATGCGTGGAGGATACCGCGGGTCCACGTACCGAAACACTCCCACAGGGCCCAGTGCTCGATTCTGCTCGTAGCCCCGGAGCCACAGCGACCCGACCTGCTGGAGGCGAAACTTCCAATGTGCAGGCCGAAAGAGATTGACTCAATGAGCCGAGACGAGTAAAGTTGCTCTATCACACTTCCCGACGTGAGTTTACCCCTCGTCCACTTGCAACAGTATCCCATTCCAAACACCCCCGTGGTGGCGTTGACACTGCTATTGTCCGGCAACACAAACCGCCACTCGTCCAGCGTCGCAATTGTGCTATTGACCTTGAAAGTTGTGAGCTCATCGATGGCTTCCATGTTCGTGGGTGGCTCAATGCTCATAAGATTGGTCATGATTTGCTCGCCGCCGCGAACTTCGTTCAACGGTTCTCCCGAGTCCCAATGCTCGTACATGTACGGACCGTATGCTGCCCCTCCCAAAGCAGACGAACTCGCAGTTTTCGATTCGGCAAACGAATACCGCTGCCCAAGGTGCCCCCTCGAATCCGTCGACGAAGGTTGGCACGAGGGATATCCCGTTGCCGTTGGGCCACATCGGAGTATACGGTCGAGGTATCCCGGTGCCGTCATTGCCGATTCTGGCCATGACTGCCTGCCAAATTCCGTCGGGTCCTATATAAAAGATTGCTCTCTTGTGGAAACGTGGGGAAGTCGTCCAGGGCATCTGGATTGGGCCTGCTCCTAGAACACCCGTCACCACCGCCAAAACGGCCACCACAGCCACATTGAAGAAATTCGGGTAACGCATGTGGGCCAGAAGACTGTCGGGACTCTGAGAAGCAGACCAATATGTCCTTGGTGTCGAAGAGTCAACCTGTTTCGGGCTGTAGGTTAAAAGGAAAAGGAAAACAAAGAAAGCAGAGAAAACAGAACGCAGAGTCCAGAGATCCGAAAGAGTTGGGGAGTGCAGCAGAAAAGACCAACCCCGATGCAGCTCCATCATGAGGGTTTGGAGGCGAGACTTTTCCCAGTTGAACCTCACCGGAATCTAAAGGGGCGTAGAATAGGGGTTTCCATTGAAAAGACTTCAAGATATCCTTTTTGATTGCGCCGCGTAACGACTCCAAGACGATGCCGATGCGAGACAATACTCTGACCAAAGACCGAACATAAGGCGCGTTTGTTTGCGCGAACTTCACGCAGCTCTTCCGCGCTTCTCGATGAGGACCAAGTCCGAGCCATCAAGTAACGGCCTAGAAAGACAAAGTTGGCGGCCTCAAAAGTGCGAGGAATAGATTGGAGATCCTGTAACTTGTGGTTGGCAACTATTCTGTTCTGGATTTCGGTTGAAACTGGGACGGGCTTGTCGAGTCCATGTAGTCGCGCATGTGATCATTGGTCATTACGTTGGGGTCCGGAAGAACTGCAAGATTTGGATGCCTACGTTAGCGCGTGTGCTTGTAGTCTCGAGGAACACAAAAGAAATACAAAAGGCAAAATGGAGGAGACAATCGGCGGAACACTGAAAAGAAAAAAAGGGAGTGATGAGGAACTTGAAACATTACTCCCGTTGGCATTTGACGCTGAATCGTGTTACGATGACGAGAAAAATTAAAAAAAAGCTAGCCGTACGGCGAAGATCGGTTAGGGCTTCGCGACGGGTTCGGACGGAACTTTTGGTATCAAGTCTGGCGATGATAGAGGGCATCGACAGCGGTAGGTTGGCAGGTAAGTTGCTAACGACGTCGTTATTTGGGGCCCAGCAATATTGGATCCCGCAACATGGAAGAGAGAGGTGCACCTCAGTTCAGGTCAGTGAAGACCTATCTGCCAAAGAAACGCCTGTCTCTCAAAGGCAAACCACTGTCGGTTACCATGATCTTGCGATGGTCTCCAACATCCCTCTCGCCCCTCAACCATTTGCTTCGACCCGGACTTGTCAGCAACACTTTGAACCGTGCGTCAGAAAAGTCTCCCTTGACAAGATGTTGAAGCATCGTCATGATCCCCCAGTAATCTTCAATCCAGTCTTCCCTTTCCAACCAGCTGATATCGTCGATAATGCAGTAAACCGTGTAACTCGTTGGGACCTGGCCCACAACGAGTTTAAACAAATCGCAGAGATATTCGAGAGGCATCGACTCGTAATTGCGCTCAAACGCCCCTAGATGCAACCCCTCCAGCGACACCATTGGCCATGCCCGCAACGCCTGAACAGTAAGACTTCGCATCAGACCTTGCGGACCACGCAGTTGGTCGTTCGATGATACGTGTTGCCCGCAAAAGAAATGCAGCACCACGGTTGCCGTCGGCTGCGTCTTGAATGCTTCCACAAGCCCAGCACAGAAATACGAGATGGGCGAAGTCTTGCCATGGAGCCGCTCCAGTCGACCCTCAATGTGCACGATATCTGGATCGCACGTCGTCATCCACCGCTGGAAATTTGGGTTCACAAACACTTGGGCGGCAGCAGATTTGGATTTGGTATCAAATTCCGAGTCCTGTCTGCGGACGTATGCAAGGTCTTGCTCCTCATGCCCCTGCTTGACGTTCAAGAGGGTTCGCAGAACTGACAGTTTGAAGTGGTTGTCTGAGGCGCTGGAGACCGGAGAGCTGGGTAATGAAGTTACTGACGACCCCCGAGGCTGACTGTTGTAGTGTTGGAATGCTACGGCCAACATCAGCCATGATCGACAATCGAGATTGAGAGCAACGAAAAGAATTACGTACTCTCCACTGCTTCATGCAGCATTTTCTTCATCCCGTCTTGACTGGCAAGCGCTGAGCTTACCATGTCCCAAATGTGCTGTTGCATCTGGTGCAGCCCGCGCACACCATCGTGGATACCCTCGACGTGGTCCTTAGTTATCTTGGCTGCTTCGCTATGATGCATATTACTGAGGGTTTGAGCACGGGCTTTAACCCGATTGGAACTGTCACACAATGTTTCAAGCAGCGCCTCGACTTTTGGTGTCCTTAGGGGTGCAGAAAGTTTTGCGACTTTGCCATCGATCAGTTGGTCAGTCCCCAGTCAAAGGTACAAACGTGCTTACCGATTCTCTTTGGGAGCAAGAGGTTGATGAGTTGTGGGATGGTTCTAAACAGGTCGATCCGCAATGTATCCAGGGCATCGAATAACCGTGGATCCTCGACATGTTCAGCCACGCTTCCGGCCATGGCTATCGTTTCGGTGACATCCTCAAACGCCAACACGATGTCCCTTTTTGCCTTGTCTCGACTCTTGGCCAGATGGATGAGCAGAGCAAGACCACCATGGATGAAGCAGAATTCGTCAGGAATGGCTTGAAGTCCGGGTTGAAACAGGCTGGACATGTCTGTCAACCACCGCGCTCCCTTTGACCAGAACGTCTTGTCGCGCTCCATCCGCTTTGCTATGGCACCATCGGCATCCTTCAACTTTTCGAGCACATCAGGCCACCCGCACTTCTTGAGATCGAAGTCGACCTGAACGTTCTTGCTGACGTCGTCAAGGTATGCGTTGAACTCTCTGAGGGCCTGCAAGAATTCACTGACAGAATTGCGTCGCATCAGCTCTATTTTCTTCTCTCTCCAGAAATCCAATGGTTGCACGTACCTCTTTCTTTGCTCTGATGTCGGTTGAGCCATTTCTGATCCTGGTGGCTTGACCGCAAAAGCTTCGTGGACTTGCTCCATAGCTCTCCCCCTGTCGCGCAGGTATTGTTCAACAATTGATTGGGACTCCATAGTCGCTTGGTAATCTAAGAGAAGAGAATACACAGAAACGTAGAGATCGAGATTTGGGGGCTTGCTATTCCACTCCCGCAGTTCAGGTTCGGTATCTTCCCACCATCTGTACCGTCTTACCCCCCCCCCCCCCCCAAACCGACCGGCCTGCATCATGAGGACGTAATGGGACCTACAAGGCAGCCCGCAAGGCAACCAGTTCTCAGTCCTATTTCGCCAACCCAAAGCTGCTTCACACCACCCTCGATTTACTGGAAAATGCGGGAATTTCCTTTTTGGGGCTACCCCCACGCTGTGCAGTTGCCAGCCCCCAAAGTATTGTCTTTGCTCACCCTTCGCAAGAGAGCCTTGAGGGGGGAGTATCCATCAGATTGGCTGGATATTTTGAGGGAATATGCACCGTATCGGAGAAGCAGCATTCTGAAACGCCACAGCCAAGCATGGCGCTCGTCGAGGCACCTTGATTGTCTCGCGTCGTTGCAGTGGTCTGTATGAGGTGCAGGTTTGCATGCTTCATGCAGCGAGCACGGCGCAGGCTTGGTTCGTACGACAATCATGGCCAGAGACCCGGGTAAAATAGTGCGGCCAGCAGCTATCGTTCGCAGATGGTTCGCATTTTCAAGAGTAACTTGCCAAAGACGACATTGCTTGCTTGCATGGTGCTCTTGCAACAAACCCCCTTAGCCAGAGCAGGACGGTTACTTGTGTTCACCCATCGGCACACTCACCACTGGAACACTATACAATACAGACACCTCATTCTTTACTACAAGGTCGTAGAAAGAAGACCAATATGGATCTCACAGCTCAGGATGCAACGAGGGCACTCGCCGAAGCACTTGCGGACGAGACACACTGCACAATTATCCCAAGAGTACGGAAATGCAACCTGGAGCACTTCAAGAATCGCTTCAGCCCTGACGAGAACCTTTACGCTGTGGATGTCCTGGAGTCAGAGTCCACTGAGATCGGTCCGCAGATGCAAGAGGAACTTCAGTTGCGACGCAGACGCACGAAAGACAAGGGTGGCAACCCTGGCGTCACCAGAGAACGGGCCATTCATTTCGGACCATCCGGGAAGAACATGCTACTACGTATCAGAATCCAGGCACCTTCTCTTCTGCGGATTCTTTCCGCGATCTTGACCGAGGAGGAAGAGCTTTGGACGACAAAACCTCGAACGTTCATCCGGCCGTTTACACCCCTCATATACCGACATGAAAGAGTCTGCGCCGTGTTGGCAGATCTTGAAAAAAGATGGGGTTCAATGCCTTCAACACCGAGGTCCGGGCAAGAGGCACTCCCTGTGGACGATTGTCCTGCCGCCGTTGCAGAGCTGAGATGCTATGTCGAGTTCATGAACGAGGAGGTGATACCAATTTATCACCGGTACGACAATATGTCTTCCGATGACGATGGCCAACCCAGAATCCGATTCAACGACTTGTGGTGCCTTTTCCGGGTGGGGGAACTGGTGTATCGACCTGTAGGGAATGGCACCACCAAAGAGCAAGACAACACATCTCTCGGAAATCGGACATGGCGCTGCTATGGCACACGGCCATTTTGGGTCAAGTACCGTGTCACACCTTCTGATGTTCGTAGCTACACCGGTAGCGACGACAGTGAACAGGCGTCATTTGGTGTGCACTGCTACTACATCGACTACACGGGAGACGAGTACTGCGTGGTCACCGACACCTTTGAGATCGCTCCCTTTAAGGGTGAAAAGGCCATCAAGTCTCTCAAGGTCTTTCCGTATCGGTTTGCCACGGACCACCAGAAACTGATGCAATCCACAATCGCAAACGCCACAGCATTTTTGCAGATCACGAAGAAACGACATGCCGCTTACAGTGGATTCACCACGACGCGGACTCCAAAAGGGGGCCCGACCACCGATATCGAAGGAAACGAGGTTCGACAGCCAGAATTCATCGACAGCGAGGTCATTGTAGATTTTGGGAAAGCCTTCGAGGCATGCCCTGCATGGAAGCCAGAGGCAACGGTCATCAGGCCAATTGAGTTCGTTCACGTTCAAGTGGCCGATGACGACTTTTCCATCTGCTGGTGGTCCGACCATGAAAGAACCAAGCTTGTGAAGGAAACGAGCGAGATGATCATCATTCGCAGCAGCGTGACTGCCTGCGAGCGGAACTTCAACCTCTCTCACGAAAACAGAGACGCCGACCGATTTCTCATCAAGATCCGAAGCAACGACCGCAATGGCCGGACGACAACGGAAGAAGATCTTTCTCCAGAGGATTATCCTTTGCTTCCGTCCCGGATCTTTGCTTACGGTCTCCGTGGTCGCAAGTTCTTGCAGCTAGTGGTTCAGAACCTCAAGCCGGTCAAGAAATCTGACGACGCTTTCCGCTTTCTCCAGATCAACCCTCAATACAAGTCCACCCTCCAATCCCTCGTGGAAGATCACTTCGATAGAAAGTCTAGTGACAGAGCGGGCGGCGTCGACATTCAAGGGATCGACATCATCAGGGGCAAGGGCAGAGGCTTGTTCATCCTCCTTCACGGTGTGCCAGGTGTCGGCAAGACTGCCACGGCAGAGGCGATTGCGGCGGCGAATGGCAAACCTTTGTTTCCCATCACGTGCGGAGACTTGGGTCTCACCCCGTCCGAGGTAGAGAAGAACCTGCAGCGAATCTTTTGGCTAGCCGACACATGGAACTGCGTTCTGCTTCTCGACGAGGTGGACACCTTCTTCAGTCAAAGGGCCAAAGGGGATGCAACACTCGCTAAGAACGCCTTGGTATCGGTGTTCTTGCGGGTTCTTGAGTACTACGACGGTCTTTTGTTTTTGACGACGAATCGACCTGGATCTCTGGACGAAGCATTCAAAAGCCGGATTCACCTGCAGCTATACTACTCGCCTTTGAGTCGGGAGCAAACGATGGACATCTGGCGGATGAACATTCAGCGACTCGAACGCATCGAGGCAGAGCGGTCAGACAAGACTGGTGGTGCTCGGATGGAAATTCACGAGCACAAAATTCTGAGATTTGCTGAGAAGATGTTCCAGAAGCAAAAGCGACAGAACCGGTGGAATGGCAGGCAGATCAGAAATGCCTTCCAGGTTGCTTCGTCGCTGGCCCACTACGATGCCCGCAAGGCTAATGTCTCACCAGAGTTGACAGTCAAGCACTTCAAACTGGTCAAGGGCGTTACTGAGGACTTTGACGACTTTATGCACGAGACCTTGGGCAAGGATGAAGCCGACATGGCGTTTGAGCGCGGAGATCGTGCGGACCATTTTGTGGCACGTCGGGATCGGGAAAGGGAACGCGAGCAAGAAAGATTTCCAGAAGAAGACGAGGACGAGGAAGCTTCCATGGCATTTACTCCCAGGGGTAGTGGTGCTGGTGGGTATGGTGGCAGGCAACGCAGTACCAGCTTCAACCGTCAGAGGTCACTTAGTCCTCCGGGTTCATCCAGGGGACATCCGGCCTCTTCTGGGGGATTCTTTGGCCCAGCAGCCGGAGGTTACGGGAGTAGTAGACAGAAAGAGAAACCGAGGATTCAACTGAGTGGTGGTGGTGGTGGCGACTACTCACGCGGGGTTGGGGGGTCGTCGTTGAGGAGGTATTCGGATGAGAGGAATGATGAGCGGGATTCGCACTTGTCACCGGACCATCTACCCAGGGGAGTGGAAGAGGATCACCGCTACGCTCCGCGGTCTGGAAGGTATGCGGGTGCTGGTCGCTCGGAGTATGACCGCGACCCGTTGCCGCCGAGGTCGCCGAGGAAGGTGAAGGATGAGTCTGATGACGAAAGCTCGGGGTGAAAGCACTTTTCTAAGGGCTGCCCATTCCCAATTCTTTTGTCGGCATACATTTATTGGTAGTATGCTTTACTTCTTTCAATACTTAAAGTCCTGGACATGTCAATTAGAGGCCTTCAGATTGCCCCATCTCTTGATACTTCTTCTTCAACCCTCCTATGGGAGATCTGACATAGCCGAATACCCGAGGGCGACCAATCAACTAACATGAATGACACTACACTAAGCCCAAATCTCACGAGAAACCTACCTTGATTCAGCCAGTGCTTCGGCTGCCAAGATATGCCAAAGAGGAGTCGTGTCGTCCTGGAATAAAACAGACACGTCACTATCACAGCTCCCTGCCTCTATAGGCCACCTAACCGTCCATCTATCTTCAGCCTTTGCACAGTCTCTCAAGAAGAGCCAACTCCCTTGACTCAATCTACCACCTTAATTTGCCGTACTCCCAGTCTTTCACTAGTAACAAATCAAGAAATGATATTCGACTACCTCCCAACCATGATCCTAACCTGCCGCCTCCCCATCTGGTTATGGCTCTGGGAGGTATGATGGGGAGGAGACGGAAGAGGAAAAGGAACGACGGGAACGGAGAGAGAAGTGTGCCAGGGTGAAGTGTTGGTGTCCTACTTTGACGAATCGGCCGCGGTATCCTGCGCTGGATACGGAGAGGAATAGGACTTTTCATCTGGTTGTCAAGTTCTAGAGCAGAGCCGCGGGAGCGGAAGTGTGAGGAAATGTACCTACGTCAAGAAACATGCAAAGAAATCGTGGGTGGAAATGGAAAAGTGCCTGCATCTTCTCCCAAGTCACTACTGGCGACCTGGAAACACCTGTGTGCTGCCTAATCCTTGACGGGTTGTTAGTCTGAGCTTTCTTGCCCTGCATCGTCCTTCTCATCAGCCCGCTGCTCGGGCGAGTCCACACTAATACCGGTCTCTTCCACGGCGACATCATCCTCATACGGCGGCTCCTTGTCCGGATCATCACCGGTTGTTGTGATTCTCTTGAAAGGTACATGCTCCCTGTGATGGGTTTGCTCGACTGTCCAGTAGCACTTGAAGCACAAGTCAAAGTCTTTGCAAGCTTCACAATGCCAGCGGACGCCACGAATCTAAGTAAAAAAAGAAAAAGAGTTAGTCACATCACTGAGATTTTCTCAGAGGCCTAACCTGTGCTGATTGGGTATAACTTACCGAACAAAAGCAGCTGTCGCAAGAACCACTTGGGCCGTTGCTGGCGGCTTTCCATTTCCGTTCTCTAGGAGCTGGAACTACCCCGGAGTCCAATGTCATTCCATCGACGTTCGCCACCGCTGCTTCCTCGGCCTTCGCCTTTCGTTGCTCAAGGAAATCTGCAGTGCTGGTCTCATCATGGAAGACGGCTAGGTTGTAAGGACTCCAGCCGTAGGTGGCGACAGTTCCGATATTGGCTCCGTACTCGTCCACCAAGACTTCGACAACGGCGTTGCCGTCGTAAGCGCGACAGGCCCAATGCAACGGAGTCCAGCCGTCAACGTCCTGAGCGTGAACTTGAGACTGTAGGGCCTCTATGTCCAGGATCGCGCTCACAAGAGGAGCATAACCACTCATTGCAGCATGGTGGAGGACAGTGCGCTTCTGTTTGTCAATCTTGGTCAGGTCGCCTCCGTGTTTCTTGAGCAGAGCGATCATCTCCCATGTGCACCAGCGTGCGGCCATGTGCACCGATGACCTCCCGTGGGTGTCCTGGGCGTTGATTTCCGCCTCACCCGCTCCGGCCTTGATCAGTTTCTCCACAAGATCCAACGACTCGGAATAGACGGCGCAGCTCAGAGCATTTGCGTATTCTCCCGTCTCGCCCGGCAAGGCAATGTCGGCTTTTTTCTCGAGTAAGAAGTCCACCATATCATCTCTTTCAAGCCGACAGGCAATGCAAAGAGCAGTGCCATGCTCTCCACCAACCTGGTTGAGCGTCGCACCAGCTTCTAGGAGTTGTTCGACAATAGCAGTATTGCTGCACCTCGCTGCTTCGTACAATGCGGTCCGATGCTTGCCAGCTCCTGCATCAAGGTTGTATGATAGTTTTCCGTCCTCTGAAGCTGAATTTAGCAAGATCTTTACCATCCGCTCATCCTTCTTGGCAACAGCCAGAGTCAATGCCGTGTCCCCTTCAGTATTCCTCGTGTCCAGTTCAGCACCAAGCTCCAGCAGCTTTTCAGCCACCTGATAGCTATATGAATGGTAGTATCGTTGATGCACTGCAGAAATTAGTGGGGTATTACCCTCCTTGTCAGTGAGGCAAAGATCTTGCCGTGCACTGTCATCATTACTGGCATAATATTTGTCGAGCAGCATAAATGCGAAGGCGGCTTCGCGAGATATGATGGCGTAGTGAAGCGCCGTCTGATCCTGGTCATTTCTGATGCTGAGAAGCTTCGGATGCTTCTCAAGCAAGACCTCAGCAGCCTCACAGTGCCCGTAGTAAGCTGCCATGAACAGCGCCGTCATCCCATTGCGGTTGGTGATCCATGGATCGGCCCGCATCTCCAAGAATAAACGTGTGGATTCGGCATTGCCTGCACGTGCGACCTTCATGAGTGGCGTCTCACCCTCGCGGTCCACCCTGTTGATACTACCGCCAAGGGGCTGTTCGCTGTCGATCCATTTAATCACAGAAGGTCTGCTGTATGCAAAGTCCAGGACCGTCCGCCCGTCCACCGCCGTCGCTGCCAGTGAGCTCGGGTGCTTGAGTCGTAAGAACTGTAGCAGTGGTAGGTTACCTTGCCGTGCTGCCAGATGCAATGGTATCCAACCATCGGAATCTCGCTCCAACGGGTTTGTTCCTCCCACAATCAAGAACTCAGCAATGGCCGTGGCGGTCTCATACTTGTCCGCACCGCACTCGGCATCAGCAATAATGTGCAAAGCATTCCACCCCCATCGACCTTTAGCATTCGGCTCGACCTTGTCACCGGGGCCTTGGTACTCCATCAGAGCCTTGATCATATTCAAATTGCATTTTGAGGAGGCTCTGAGGAGAGGGGTCCAATCCCACATGTCTCGGCCGTTGGGATCTGCGCCCTTTTCGAGAAGAAGTCGGGTAATCTCTTGCACGTGCGGGGTTTCGTCACATTCTGCAATGGCCAGGAGAATATCGCAGCCTGCAGCCGTTGTTTTGTTCACTCTAGCGCCCTGCTGTAGGAGGAGTTTCACGACCTCAACCTTTCCAGCCACCGCAGCATGGGCTAATGGTGGCCAGCCTTCGTCGTCCAACGTGTGCACATCAGATCCGTGAGCGAGCAAGTCCTGCACAATCTCCACATACCCAGCTTTGCTTGCCACGTGCAGGCCTGTCTCTCCACGTTGTCCACGGTGACTTCTGAGGTCCGGTTTCTTTGTGAGACACCACAGCAGGATTTTGTAATGACCATCGGCGCAGGACCGGAGAAATATTTCCCCAATGTCCTCGAGATCGCTGGGTGATTTGATATAATCAATGATTTTCCCAGCGAGGCCGCCATGGTCTTGTGCAAGTGCGCGATAGAGCGGAGTGTGGCCAGTCGTGTCGGTCACTGCGGCATCTGCCCCATCTATCAAAAGTCTTTCGACAACTTTGACGTGTCCTTGGTCAACTGCGGCGAGAAGAGCATCTGTCAAGAGACTTGGGACCATGGCCACATTCCCGCCAGCACATTTCTGAATATGTTTTAGAAGTAGCTCGACTGTGGTTAGCTGGCCTGCCTTGGCAGCTAGACCAAGAGGGTCCAAGATGCTATCTTCGCCGGGTGATAACTCTGTACGGGCGTAAAAGTCGGTCCCAAGCAGTATTTCGACTACCATCCCGTGACCCTTTGCGGAGGCCAGCATCAAAGCGGTTTCGCGTCGCGTCCCTCGGCCATCTATGTCTGCCTTTGTCTCTTTGATTAAGTGGTCCACCACAGAATAATGACCACACTCGGCGGCACACTGAAGTGGAGTCATGCCTTCTGGTGCAGCGTTAACATCACCTCCTGCCTTGCAAAACAGAGATATCTGCTGGACAAACCCGAATCGAGCAGCTTGGCAAAGGAGGAAGTCGAGAGAATCTGGTTTGCGTTGTGCTGCTTTCGAGTACTTGAGAAGACGTCCAACAATCTCATCATGCCCACAAGCAGAGGCATACTCCAGAGCCTTTGACACATCCCATGGTTGAGCGCCTTGCGCTTGCGCTCCTTGTAAGAATATCTCGACGACGTGATCATGCCCTCCCCAACTTGCAGCACACATGGCGGCCTGTCGAGCTAACAACCCGGCGCTCTTTTGCAGTTCCTTGACAGCCGATGTCAACCCAAGCTGAGCACAAAGTGATAACGTGTCTAGTATGCAGATATCTGGTGGTGAAAACTTTCTGTTGATCTTGTCGTTCAAGGTTGGCCATGCTCGAGCGAAACGGTTGTCCTGGATCAATGCCTTTGCCCTCTCTAGGGCTCTGAGATTGCCCTCGTGTTGGCTTTCTGCGCTCAAATAATGCAGTGGCCAAAATTCAACAGCATAGTGAATGAGCTGGAACAGCCACCCGGTTGGCTGAATGAACAGATCTGACGCGCCAAGTGCCCGCCTGACTGGTCCTACCAGGTCGTCTTTGCAAAGGTACGCCAACAAGATCTCTGTTATCTGTAAATCGTCAGGTATCGAGGCTGATGGTTGCGATTTGTGTTCGCCTTCTGCAACCTGGGACTCGGTCCTTTGGAGGCGTTCCGAGTCAGCCAACTGGGTCAAGGCTTCCCTGATGATACCTGGCCGCACCATGACAGCTCCCTCGCCAGTGAAGTATATCAGAGGAGCAAAACTCTGGGTCACCAACAGTTTTGGTTCCAAAGGGAGGTGTCGCTCAGAAATCCCAGGATCGCCGGAACTGAGGGCCACAGCAGTACAGAGTTCGGCGATATTCAAGGGTCGTTTGGCGGACAGCATCCAGCCCAAAGCGTTTCTGGACCAATCACCAAGTGAGCTGAACTTTTCCTCGATACATTGTTCAAGTGGAGGAGGGAGATTTCTTGTCAATATCTCAGTCGAGTGCAGTGTTTTAGGGTCACTTGGTGTGCCAAGGTTTTGAAGGGCGTGAAGGGCAAAAACCAGGTCTGTGGAAGTCTGACAAGTCTTTAGGGCTCGGAGAAGACGACGCTTTGCTGACAATGGGTAGTGATTCTCGGTAATGATTTGGGACGTCCAGCCTCTCAAAACCGTGTCTGTCGGGGCAAAATGGTGATCTTCGTGGGCTACTCTGCTGCCATAACGACTGAAAGATTGCTTGATATCGGCGTCCATTTCCTTGACCGAGAAGGTGATGTGGAGTATGTTAACCGTCATTGTATCATTCACAAAAAGTGGCAGAAGATAATCAAGCAGAGTTTGGCGAGTTTTGGTGTCGCAGTTATCCAGGCCCTCAATGAATAAATGGAGTGGACGAGGCTCTTCCCTGGCACCTAGGAGCATTGACACGAGCACCAATAAAGTCGGCTCTGTCCAATTGTTGGCCGTTCTCATGGCGTTACAGAGCTCTCGCACTTTGTAGAATCTGGATGGATCGAGGTCGAGGATTTGAAAAGCAATCGAGCTCAAAAATTCCACGGTTGAAAGGAAACGACCGTCGGTGGTGTTTGGAATCGAGTAGTAGACCGCAGAGCGCCAAGCGTCGCTATGCCTCAGCTGGGAAAAGATAGGTCGAATGCCAACTGGACTGCCCAGCGCTTCATGGTCGAAACTTTTGAAGCGAATACATCTTATTGCACTCGATGATGGCGTTAAATCGGGAAGTGCTAGGGCGGCGAAATCGTAAGACGAAAGGCTAGGGAGAAGCGTCTGTGATTCCTGGTACATGAACGAGCTCGAGGGGAAGAGCTGATACAGACTATCCAAGCAAGCACGGTAGTCCAGTGATCCAATCTCTACGAAGCAGTCAGTATGGTCTGAAAGACTACGGTGCTTGGCTGAGGAACACTACCGGCTCTGATAACACCCACGATCAAAGATGCAATCCGCATGGATTCTGCATCATCAGAAAACCGCGAAAGCTTATGGAATTCAACTTCTCGCGGCACCCCCATCTCACTAAGTAGCCCTGTGCTCGTCGAGCGAGGATCGAGCGTCTATATCGAAGTCGTTAACCGCAGCTGGCATCCGGAAGGTGGGCACTCAACTGACACTTTGAATCGGCGACTCTTCAAACACATTGATTATGAAGCGTCTTGTGCGGGCAGATCGAAAATCAACAGATAGATTTCGATGGAACGTAGCAAGCGCGTTTGCCCGTGTCGTCAGGTGTCTTGATGAAATTGGGCCGTGTAAGGATGCAAGAAAGACACTGCAAAGCGTATCGGCCCATGAAACCAAGTCCGGTGCGTCATGAGGGGTGCCGAAAAATATCTGGCCGCAAAGATTAAATCCGTGTAATTGGGAGAAGGGTTGAATCACGAGTGAAGTGCATCATCACGTACAAGACGAGTAGCGGCGGCTGACACTTCCGAGTATCTTGGATCGTGGGCCGCTATGGCAAGTGCCTATTGCCTATTAGTTTCCAATCTCTATCGATAAGTACGGATGGCGAAAGATTTCAGCACGACTGAATGCCTTCTTGGGTTGGCAGCTCGCCTACCTTTTTGACAATTGTCCCACCGAGATCGTACGCAACGAATGCCAATGGAGTGTTTGAAACCTGTGAAACCTTCAGCATGCTCTGCGGTCTCTACCAAAGCTAGTGACGTGTATTTCTTCCTCGACTTTCACGTACCGGTGAGGGTTCGTCGGTCACGCCCTCCTCCTTTTTCTCGACTCTTTCCTCCTCCGACTTTTGCTTGCTCAGGGTGCTGACCAAGGACTTGGCAGCCCCATCCAGACAAT
Organism: Podospora australis; assembly: GCA_033296905.1. Taxonomy (NCBI): domain Eukaryota; kingdom Fungi; phylum Ascomycota; class Sordariomycetes; order Sordariales; family Podosporaceae; genus Podospora; species Podospora australis. The sequence continues at coordinate 119,187 of MU864404.1, read as the reverse complement.
CGACACAGAAAAGCGGACTCGAATGTTCGTGGTCGCTGGTGGCTGGCAAATAGGTGAATAGCAAGATGCGCGCGGCAGTAATCTCTTTCGACAGGATATCATGGAATTCTATTTCGGTCGGGTTACCAATGGGCCGGCCCTGCAATCCGCTAACCAGTACCACACTGAATCGCAGCAGTGATAGAGGCCATCATCAGTATCACGCATGACGTCAAGAGGCGAGGGAAACCAGAGAGGTAACTGTTGTTTGTGATGCTTACTCAATTTCGTGAATTCCTGTCTGTGGTTTGTAAATAACCTCGAGAGTGCCACGACCATGCTTGGAAAGGCTGGTCATCTTGATGCCAAAAGTAAGAATATCGTGATCGGAGGGGAATCAGGGGCGAACTGGGTGCACAACGGTAGAGGATGTTGCTTCTGAACTCGGGCAAAGCAAAAAGAGAAATCAAAGGGGTGTGTAGGTTCGTAGGATTGTGGAAGCAGGCAGCAGCAACCCCTCCACAAAGATCTACGTCCTGTGCAGCAACTGGATTGGGGTGAAAACAAGTGAGAAAACTGCAACACCTGCGGGAAGGTAAGATTAACCCTGTCTTCCATTCAGACCTCTTTTCTAGAGATGCGCGCAAGAAACTGCCCGCCTCTTCGGTATTCGGAATTCTTCCTGGCGGTAGGTGCACGAGGTAAGGTATGTACCCAAAGGTACCGATACGAGGAGTGTGGTGTTACCTAAGTCCATGTAGGGACAGATAACGCCCGCGTCTGACACGACCGGAGAGAGGTAAAGGTAGGTGGCCTGGAAGGGAGCCTGCATGGCTCCAGGCCGTCACATCACGCCAGTCCAATCAAATCACACGAGGTCCAATATCTCAGGTACCTACAGTCCACCCCACCTTCATGAGCATGCAACTCAAACGAGTGCCCAAATTTCAAGGGCTTGACGGAGAGCGGGATGTCAATAAGTCAAGTAACTACCTTACCTACATTGCTGCTATAATTAGCTCACAAAAGTCCCCCTACCATCCACTCAGTTGACCGTAGTTTCATGTATGTTGGCAGTCCTGTAGTCGAAGAACATTACGTTGAGTGTTGCAAACTCGAAAACTTCATCGGCTCCGAAGATTCCATCCAACCACCTACATCTTTTCACCCCCAGCTCCATTACTCCTTCAAGTGTCTCCCGACACAGTACCAAACATGGGAACTTCGACAAAAGCAAATACGACTGGCAAGAGGACAGGCGGTGCCCTTCCCGCTACCAACACGGACCCCGCTGCCGAGGCACGTAAAGCTTTAAAGGCACTGTTTCCTCCCGAATCCGAGCGACAAACCCTTTCCCCTTCCGAGAGAAATACCTTGCTCAAGAAACTTGGGATCGGAGAAACTAAGCAGAAGGCTGCTTCCGTTCTGCATTCATATCTGGCCGAGTGGTTCGGCGACGAGAAATGGAACGACGGCCAGAGCGACGAGTACGTGAGCGGCGAATCTCTCAAGACCACAAAAGACATCGCCGATCATTTAGTTTCTGATGTGCATCGGGAGTTACAGCTACATCGTCTGCTGGCTGTCGGAAGTAGCAAGGAGGCCTCAACAATCCTTCACACTGTTCTCGACACCTACCAGGAGGATTTCCGGCTTACCGATAGCCTCAAACTGTTCATCCAGTTCCTGCTTGAACTAGATCCCAGTCTGCCGAGACAACAGGATAAGCATGGCCGAACGCCGCTGTTTCAGGTCCTTGAGGTCGAGGATGGCGACGAAACGAAACGCGAGATTGTGCAATTCTTTTGTGAGAGCAAGAAGAATGGCGGACTGGAGTCACAGGAAGCGATCGACTCAATGGTCGTTATTGCTACCGAAGCCAAAGTTCACGGCATCCATCTGGCCATCAAAAACAACATCGTCATGCCCGAAAACGCAATGCAGAAGCTACACCCCAATGGAGATGAAGGCAAGGCCGCTTGGTTAGACCAGAGAGACAAGCGTGGCTGGACATGTTTGCACATCGCCCTGACCGCACCTTTTACGAAACAAAAACTATGGTGGGCCCGTAAACTCACAGCATTTCGACCGCAATTACTGGGACGCACGATTGAGGTCAAGGACGCGACCGGGAAGACTTTGAGATTATTGACACCCCTCCATCATTTCTCAGAACAGATCGCGAAAGAGACAAAGCGTCGAAAAGAGACCACCTCCTCCATCCCACAAGACCCACTCATCATTAAATTGGCACCGGAATCCTCAGAGATGATCGACATGAAGAACACCTTAAAACTTGAGTGTCTTCGGGAGTTCGAGGATGAGGAGACGTGCAAGCAGCACATCTACCACGGCGAAGATGGTTGGTCTCACTCTTGTGTTACCGCCTTGACATGATGATATTTGTTGACCCATGAGTAGCACACGAAATCTTTCTCACCCTTGAAGACGACACCTTGACCTCAAAAGCACTCGACGCAAAGAAGCAACACTACAATCTCGACACCACGCTCAAGCGCGTTCATATCACCGATACGGTGGAGATTGACTGGGACGCTGCCAGCACAGAGGCAAACGAAACGAGAATAAAGTGGGGATGCGCTGGCAACACCAATCTTTACATGGTTTTTCACTGGCTTAAAACCAAGGCCAAGGTCCGTAAGGTATTGCAGGTTGTTGTTGACGATCTGGGTCGAGGAGGAAAGCCGCAGCACAGTGACAGGGCCATAGAAGAATGCATGAAGGGTCTCGAGGTCGAGACGTGGGCATGGAAACGACATGACATCCCTACCGAGGTGATTGATAATTCCTGTGGAGAGCATCTCAAGACGCTCTATCTCTGGTGTAGCGGCCGTCGGGCCGTGTTAAGCAGCTGGGCGGGTGAGAAGGGTCTGGCGAAGCTCAAGACGGTAGGTGCAACATGGTCTAAATCGGCTTCTGATTGTATTTTCACTTACTGACCGCCTAACACCAGCTACAAAATGTCTTTGTAAGACTCGATCAGGTCTGCGATTCCCATTCAGTGCACCCCTTGTTCTCGTATGAGTAGGTATTTAACATACATACAGGGCCTCGAATCCTTCGAAGATATGGCAACAGCTGCCAAGAATTTTGAAACGAACCTAAGAGATGCGTTCAAGACAAAGAACTCGGGCCGAGAACTGTTAGAGGTTGCGTGTGAGGTGGTCCCTTACAAAGCCCCCTCCATCGACGATACCGATTTGACACACTCCCAAAACAACGGGACAGACGAGCGGGGGAATAAGGAGTAAGCCTGCTTGCATTCAGCCCATGAACGGCGGGTTAACACTCTTGAACTTTACTGACGGGATGGCAGACACGGCTGGCTCAAGTGCATGGATAGGTTTGCCCACATCATCGAATACCTTGACACGGTGAGTAACGGCGTTAGATGCTCGGTGCAAAAACGAACACACGTTGAGGCACAGTGGCTAATATAACCGGGCGGTAGGAATCAAGAGATCGCCAAATCAGTGTCGCCTTGATCGACGACGGTGTCAAGTCAACATATGCTGGGCTGGACAACAACATCGTCACCGGCAAATCCTTTGTGCGACGGCCGAAATCATCTGGTCTTGGGACGTTGCTGGAGAGAATGGAGGAGAGTTTATCCTGTGTTAGGAACTACGAGAGCTCTCACACAGGCCATGGCACTGTTATGGCGTATTTTATACGCCGTGTCTGCCCTAACGTCAAACTTTACATCGCCAAACTCGACCCCGAAATCCCGCCACGTGACGGAACAGCATCGAATAACAAGACAATGAGCTTTTCGATTGAATCGGCTGCAGAGGTGAGTCTAAACGATCTTCTCATCACTTCTTCCAGCAAACGGTGTTGTGCTGACTCTTCATCTCCTCTGGGTGCTCAGGCCATTTTGTGGGCAGTTAGAAAGAAGGTTGACATAATTTCGATGAGCTGGGCGATGGATCATGACAGCAATGTCCGCCGCGAAAAGCCCCTGCGAGAAGCTATCACGGAGGCAGCCGACAACAATATCTTGCTGTTCTGTGCAAATCCGGACAGAGGCGCAGACCATGAGAATAACGACACATATCCGTTGTATGTGGACCAGCAGCGAATCACGTGCGTGGGCGCCGCCACTCACGACGGTAAAGCCTGGGAGAAGATTCACTCGAATGATCAATCATGCCAGTTCCTGCTTCCTGGGGTCGAGCTGGGCATCCCAGTCGAAACCAGCCCATTCGGCGAACATGGGGGCAAAACTCAAGAGAAGCCCCCTGAAGAGTGGCAACAATGCAGCGGAAGCAGCCTTTCGTGTGCCTTGGCAGCTGGCTTAGCAGCGATGGTTCTCAACTGCGCTCTCATCACCGGCGTCGAGCCAACAGACTTGGACCTGGAATCCAAGTGGGGATGGCTCAAGACCGCTACGGGCATGCGCAGCGCGTTCAAAAGCATTAGCGAGGACAACTCGGAGGGCAAGTGGCTGGCCGTTGCCCGTCTCTTTGGGTCTATTGGTGCGACCGAGGCTCAATCTGCCATGCGGGATGCCAAAATGGAAATGCTGAAGACGCGCGTGGTAGACAAGTTCTTCAAGGAGTGGAAGGCACCACGGCACGCACAACCCCTCAGTTAATTGCGCGAACCACACCCTCCTCATGTAATTGGGCGTACGGGTACCACAATGGCCAACTTGAAATGCACGAAGCCCAGATGTGCATGCGTAACGGAGGGACAATGTCGTACGATGCGGTATCGTCAGCACAGCCAGGATACATATATGCGCGGATGCGGCATCATGATTGGTCGGTACCCTCTGAAGAACACCAAGATGGGTTACATTCTGGTTTCTTGGCTCTCACTTTTGGTCTGCCACATTTGTTTCTGTCTCACCAAGGCTGTCGCAAGAAGACGGCTGAAACGGGACACCGACACATTGCATGATGTATTGCCTATCAACTTCCAATTCTGAAGTGTATAGGCCGCCGCTTCTGGTTGCCTTATCTTACTCCTCAGTCTGAACAGAGTCGTTGGTAGCGTTCATGTCCTCTACTTCTCTCACAACACATCAATGAATCACCAACCAGGCTGTGACACACATTCGTGTAACCCACTGACCGGAACGTGTTGACCCGAACTAGCCTTGCTCCAAGCCCATTTCGGAGACAGGTTCGTGAGTCCTATTAGTAACGGGGATTTATTACCGCGGAAAGTATGCCGACATCCACATACCAACGACGGCCACAGACGCCATCACTGAGGTTGGCTACCTTATCTACTTCTCCACTGAATGACAGTAATCCTCCACAAAAGTGCGATATCGAACGCCAAGAAAGCACACCATGAACCCGAACGTCACCACTTTTACCGGCTTCAGGGTCGTGCTGACAGAAAATCAAGACGTACGTCCAGAGGGAGCTGTACTGAAATCATCGTCCTTCACCACCACCTCCCGAAGTCTTGGTGGAGTACAACCGGTCACGGTCATCGATGCCCTGGTTGGAGGAGATGATTACATTGTCCAGTGTGATATGACCAAAGTTGTTCACGGGACCATTGGCAAACACGGCCCTCCCGCCATGCTCGGCGTCTTTGAGTTTGTTTTCTTACCCCGCGGCGCCACCAAGCGCTTCCTTGGGGCCGAGATCGAAATCAAGTTTTCTGAGGGGCAGGTCACCAAGGTTGCTCCGGAGGGAAAATGGGCGACGCTCAAGTCAACAACGGAGCGTGAAGTGACCCATTCCGTCAATCCCAGTCTGGAAGTCGGCGTCGACCCAGTCAAGACAGCTGTCGGATACACATGGGAGCTCAAAGAGTCGTCCCAGAAAGAGGGCTATGCTTCTGTGTCAGGCACCAAGCTGCTTAACAAGACCACAGCGTTCTGGGGCCTGTCGGAGAATCCTCAAGCTAAAAGTGGGCTACCTTCCTTTCTCCGAACGGCTGTTCTTCTACAGCGAACCAAAAAGCCCAAAGGGACGGTTGGGGCGGATACATTCACAGCCACAATACAGATCCGCGGCGTTGTCGACAAACTCGTCGACATTGGAGGACAATGGCAGAGGATGAAGCGCAATATATCCAGCCGCGCTCGGGAAGAGGAGACGGTCAAATTTGACAGTGCGTTCTCCAGAGGTGAGGCCGCAGACCCTGATAACCTACAGAACGAGGATATCAACGCATATCAGGCGCTGGTGACTGTAAAGTCTTGGGAAGAAGGAGGTGGGCCAGCCAAGTCAGCACCATCTTCCGAGCAACCCGGGGCTCAGGTGGTGTCCGTTGCCGCCGCCGCTATCACTTCTTCAAGCAACGGTAGTACGGCAAAAGAGGAGCCCCCAGCTTATTCATCAGGACCGGAACTTTCAGCAGCGACAGTGGCAGACTTGGGGCCCATCTCCGCTGCAACTGCCATGCATCAATATTCGCCACTGCCAGTGACAGACATGGCCAGCATTGATCAACTGCAAAAGACGCCAACACTTCCTCCGCCTGGTGACAACGCATCTTTAGAGCCGCCCCGAGTTCAACCAACCTATAAACCAGCAGCAGTCAATGATTTGCCGCCAGCCCGCTCCTTAACGTCGTCAACTGTATCCGCGATCGCACCTTTACCTTCTATTAATGGCAGCCGAGAGCAGACGGTCGCCGACCCAGCCCCACCAACTACCACACAGCTCCCTACCACCACAACAGCAACTGTAACAAGCGTTCTGCCTTCATCAACTCCCAACCACGTGGCGAGTAGTCAACCGATCGATGAACTTGCAGCACTCCAATCTGAGCTGGCATCAGTTCGCTTGGAGGCCCGATGGGTGCAGCGGATGATAGACCTGGTGGAGAAGGAGCGCCAAATCATGAATAATATTCGTATATTGGAGGATGTGCAGAAACATCCATTATACTCCCGGGAATCAGGTTAGGCAAAGGGGGTTTGCACTCTAGCTGTGAGTTTAGGTCCGTCGAGGGAACCAGAAGGCGTCAAGATACCCCTAAACCCCTACACAGCTCCACTCCACTCCAAAACACACAAACAAACAAACAGTCCGAGCGGCCCCTTTTCTTGGGAGGACTTGGCATTTGTGCAGGTCAATCAACACAACCAATAAAGCAACAAAGGCCACGCATTAGAAAGAAAGAAACCGTGCATCAGTCTCCGCGAAAGAGTTGGCACTATCCTCTCTCATCAGTAGCAGGAGCCTGAGAGAAATTCCTGAGTCCAGACACTTGCATGAGAAAAGGAAGGGGACAACCATCAAAGCATCATATTGATCAACATGAGATCCGTGATTGCCGTCGTATCCTATTTCACAAGATCCAGGGTCTCAGGTTCCAACATGATGGTTAATATCACCGTTTTTTTTGTTCCCTCTCTGGCTATTGTTTCCACCAAGCATGGCATTCAAATAGGATCTATCGAATATCTTCATTTGGGGCGGTAGTAAAGCGAGCTCAGAGATCAACATCATCCGACTCAGAATAGCAGCAAGTCCAGCATCCACCCTGAGCAAAAAAAAACGAAATAGGTAGCCCCATGGTTAGTAACTCGACCCGATCGACTTCAATTGCTAGTGGTAATGGTCAAACTTACAAACTGCTTCGCTTTCTGTCCACCAACCAAATTCACGTCAGCTCTCATATATCCAAGGACCTTGTGTTACAAAACACACAGACATGCTATTTTCAAGGGATATTAGGGAGAAGAACACTGACGTACCCAATTCTCAGGACACTTGGGCGCCTCAGGGAAACAAGCGCGCCAGCAAACGTCGCCGACTTTGGCGAACTCTTTGGCGGAGCGGAACACGGGCGGGTGCTGTTCGAATTTCACGTGGACGCTATTTCAGTCAGTACCTACCTTACGCAGCATAAGTTCCCAGAAACAAGACAAAGAGAGGGAGAGAGGGGTATGGAAATACGGTAAGTAGGGTAGGAAAAGCGGAGTGTGGCGTACGTAATGTCATCGTTATCGGGGAGTTGCTGCCGGTGCTTTCTGGCAGAACTTGAAGTGGAAGGGGGGGAGACGGCCCAGGGCATGGCCATGGCGGCCGCGCCGGTGGCTGCGAGGGTGAGGGTTGCGAGGAACTTCATGGTGGGAATGGGAGAATGTTTGAGAACGCGGTGTGTATTGTATTGCGTAAAATCTGCGAATCTTCCGAGTGTGGTCTGAGGGTGGGAGAAATGGAAAGGGTGCTCCGGTGGCAGTGGGTGTCTTTATACTTGGAAGTCAAGCCGGCATTGGTGAAACTTCTCTGGTAGCTGATGATCGTCGACGGTCAAGCTGGATCCATGGCCATGTCTTGGTGCAACGTTGTGCTTGAGCAACGCGGGTGACTCTGATCGAGGAGGACAGGTTTGGGAGCTACCCCAGCTTACCGGGGTCAACTGTGCCTTGTGATGTTTGGTGGCTGGACTGATGTGGTACCACAGATCTGAATGGTTGCTGCCCAAAGGCGGTCTACGGCACTGGGGTAATGTCTGCTTGTGTCAAAAACATCACCCGAATCTGAATAGGGAAGTGTGTTTTCAATTGTTGCTAGACATGAACTATCCTGAACTGAAATATAATATAAATTCTAGAGACAATATGTGTACCCATCCCACGGTGTGGCCCCGTCCCTGTGTCTATTCGGGCACCAATGATGCGAACTGCCGAGTAATCATGTCTATCCGCCAAAGACAGTCCCCTCAACCGCCTCAGGTGTATAGAGAAATAATCACTGCCGTCCAGCAACTACAAGGTCACGACGGATCTGCAATGCAGCAATCTTATCCTTCTCAGCCTCCATATCAACCTCCGCCTGCCGGTGCTTGGTCAGAGAGTTGGCATCCTCACGATCAACCAGTCCAGGCATGATAATCTCCCTATGCTCCTGCATCCATGCACCCCGCGTGCCAAAGTATCGCTGCGACTCAAAACTCCAGTCGTCGTGTCCGCGAAGCCAATGGCAAAGGTCCTCTGCATACTGCTGGACTTGGCGGTCAATATCGGCACCCCAAGACGGGAGCGATTTCTTGCATCGCAGCATATCTTGAAGCAACTCCTGGTTCCATGCATCAATGTAGTCAATGGCTCCTTGAGCGTCAATGTTCTGCTCGGACATGACAATGGTGACCAAGTTGTGAAGCGCATGGCCGCGAGCTCTCTCGACACGGTAAGAGTAGATGTCCTGAGAATCAATTAGTCTTGCTCCGACACCTCGGCTTGAAAAGATTACTTACATTGATCGCCAGGACGTTATCACAGGCAGTATCACGCATTTTCTGCAGCAACGGATGCTGGTAGACTTCCTCTGGAAAGTCCAAGTCCAGCTCACACAACACAAAGGTTGGGTAGATGCCGGATGAATGCCGTCGAAGCTGGATATAGTCTTCAAAGGACCGGAGTTTGTTTTGATTCCGGTCTGCCGACTGCTGCACAACGGCATCGACGTAAAGCTGCATCGTCTCAAACATATGTCGCTCGGCCATGGGAGTGGCGGTATGTCGTCCCAAAGCCCACCACTGGCGGGCCATTTCCCCGAGACCGAACTCACCCTGGGGACGCGGGTTGTCTGGGTTCATCAACCCATCCATTAGGATGTCTGCCAGCTTCCTCGTGACATGCTCGTCCTCAAAGTCCGAGTACTCGTCTAGGACATAGACGGTAAGAACGTAGTCATTGGCGGTTCGTAGTGCAGCTGCATCGACATCGGGCTGTGTCAAGGCCGCAAGCCTGGCTGTGAGAACTTTATCAGTACTTAAAACCGGGGGTAATGTGGTATGGGGGATAGTAACTCACCGAAGTCACATCTCTCAAACGCATCCTGGGACTTGGCGTCGAAAAAGTCAAACCCAGCCATCCAGTCGCGGCCGGCACGTTTGACTTGCTCATAGTGAGGGTTGATTCGCCTCTGCCAGGGCCAGTTCCGGATAAAGTTTGGAAGCTTGACAGTTTGTACACTCATCTTGTTTGCTGTTGATCTTTGTCGCAAGTCAGTACTGGTTCGTTGGCCGACTGTAATGGATCTCCATATTGCGGAAGTGTCAATATTTATACCCGGCCTACTCCAAAAGAGCCTGACCACCAAGAACCGCATCAAACAAGCATCTCTTTGAGTATAGCCTCATGTTTCGCTGATTGTGGTCTAGCTGAATGCACACTTTTGTATGCGGAAGGCGGTTGATCAGCCTTGGCATATATGTAGGTGCGTATCCAGTTTGATACGCGTATATCGGATGTACGCCTAGGCATCAGTGCTTACATCACGCCTGGGTGAGAGTTGCCTCTCGGTTTTCTTAGCGACATGGAGGTATGTCAGCGTAAAAGGCGGTCCGCAATCGATGTTAACGTCTTCCAATGCAGCGATTCTTTCTGTGTTGGCGGCGATAATGAGACGACTTGGATGACCACATCTTGATACCGCCCCACTGGGTTCAACACGCTACACCGCCAGAGGATTGCCGAATGACACCTGCCACTGTTTTTCTTTGGTCTTTGGAGGACAAAAAAAATCCAAATGTGGTAAGTCTTGTCGATCTTGTCGGGTACCTATCTGTAGTCAGGCATCTCGTCCTGGTGTTTGAAAAAGTTATCGATATGTATGTAGTAATTAGCGTAAACTCGGTCGAAGCTCGGTGTTGTGTTCGTGTAGGAAGACATGTCGCTGTCCATATGCGAGTCACTGTGCTCCAGTGAGTCGCTATCGGTTGCTCGTTCCGAATTCGGATTCCTTGAGGTTCGAGGTGCGTACGCAACAGGCAGACAACGCTACATACGTAATTTGACCGACTGTCGTGTATACCAGTGTGGTTTCTGCCGTATCCAGAGTTCTATCAAAGAATGGCCAAGCCTCTCTCTACCTTCTTGGTTGGCCCCTTGAAGGTCTACAATGCGGTTCTGGAAATACTCCAAATTACACCCGAGACTGAACTCAGAAGAGGTGTACAAGTAAGCAAGCCTGATACCTGGAAACCTTATGTTGCGATCATGGATGGAAAATAAGAGCGAAACTCACCATTTTGCCCTGAGACTTGAGCTACCAGATGAGTGAACAGGCGCTTCCGTCTTGCAAACAGGACAGACTGGAGTGCGATTTAATGTGGATGAGTTGGATTTGACAGCCATCGACATGGCAATACGCCCTCCTGGTATCAAGATTTGGTCCCATACTGCCGCATTGATGATTTGACCGGGTTGATTCGCATCGTGTAGAAGATATAATCCGTGTTGGACACGTGTCTGACCAGGAAGATTGTGGAAAAGTGACTGCAGAGCTAGTTTTTTTTTTAAGCGTCTGTACCAGTTAGTCGAAGCAGGTAGAGTGAATCAAGTTGGACGGGTAAACTCTAACAACGTGACATACGTCGTGGGTAATAACTTACATGCGATGTCCGAACCATGTCCATATGAAGAACAACGACGGATCCGCCCTAGAGCATCTTCCAATGTAATGCCAATTTCGACAGAAGTGAATAGGTGCTGTGGAAGGCGACGTCGGAATAGAGGTAAAAGCATGGTGTAATAACACGCCATCAGAAATGGGGTGAGCATTTGACTGAGTGGAGTGAATTTCGAGTTAGAAGACGAGAGAATCACAAGATTAACGAACATGGAGGTTTATGAGTCTCACATGAGTTCAATCACCACGGCTTGGACTGCACGAAGAAGTTGTGAGAAACTCCTCTTAAAATCCACCAGTGCTTCCGCAAGTATCGATGCTGCATCCGTGGTGTCTTTTGAGGCAGAAATCAGACGTTGTGGTAAACTTCGGTTTAGCCTGTCGATCATGGTACGTATATCGTCGACCTTTGTATGGGGGGTGTTGAGAAGTTGATTCTGGAATTGTTTAATAGGCTCATCTGAACGATTTTGGTGCAGCCCGTTCAGTTTTTCATGCAAATCACCATGAAGGCTTCCAAGTTGTCAAGTCCCCCAAGAATTTTCGTAACAGTTTCTTCCACTGACGTAGAGACATCTTTCATATCGTCACCAACGACGACACTGTGATTGACTTCGTTTCGCCGCAGGCCTTCCATAATTGACTCCAATCTTGACTCTGCATGCGTGTCCGACTTCGACAACCTGTTCTGTATTAGTGGCCGCAGTTTTGTATTGATCGCCACTTCTATGCTCTTGGCGACTCGGACTTGGATTTCGGAGGGCATTTGGAGGGTAATCTGAATAACCTGCTGTGAGATCGCAACCTGGATTGCGGTGAGCTCAGGCTGTATCTTTGCCCGTAGTTCCGCAGCGCGTTTGGATATGGAAAGAGCCCATCTCACTTTCCGGTGTGCTTTGATGTTGGTGACATGGTCGCATATGTTTTTGGCGATGTCGGGATAGTGGCGCAAGTTGGAGGGCATCTAAATGACGAAGAGTGACTGTCAAAGGAGACAAAAACGCGATTGTGTCCTGGTAGTCAGAGGAAGCGCCACCTGGCAAGAAACATGAGGAGGCAGGGAACTGGTTGATCAACCAGCTGTTGCAGTCTGCACAGCCACCCCCTCCAACGCTTTCCCTTCTCTTCGCTGCGGACTGACCGTGGCTAGTGTACAGCAGCCACTTAGGCAGAAATTCTACACTGCATACCTGATTCAAGAGGGGTACGTACCTTGAGATGGATTCGAGCCGGAGAGAGCCGCGAAGCTCTTATTGGGTGTCATCTCTCCAATAGGAACTGAAGATCTGACCGAGTTGACCGCAACCTCAAATTGATTGGATTCTCGACCAAGATTGACTGTTGAACCGCGTCGTTACTCTCGGATAGCAGAAATAGTAGTGATAGAGCCATGTGCATATTTGAGTAAAATTTCGTGGTCTGGATAAAATAGTTGGATCCTCATAACAACCTGATATCGTCACGCCAAGTCTTGCAAGACGGCACTGCTCAAAATTCTGACCACACTGAGGCAGATCAACTGCCTACTTGCCAAGTATCATTCCAGCTGATAACATCTCCTCCAAAATTTCCCAAAAATCATCACCCCCAACCCATCTCCACCAGACCAGTCTTGAATATAGACTCAACTATATCCCCCGTTCTCCAGACCTGATGTTTTTCCCAGCACCTTGTACTCTCAGGTTGTGGGTATTGCATCCATCTAACGCCCAGGTCCACCACCAAACCCCTTGCAGTGATCATTCCTCGCATACCCGCGGTAATTACACTCGTCCTCGCAGTACATAAACATCCACAGACTCGGGTTATTCGAGTCCCCCTCGCACTTGAACACTCCTTTATTAACGTGGTCGTCGTCGTGGGGCAGCTTGTACTCGTCCAAGGCGGCGTAGATCGCCGGAAGATAATCGTGGGCGCTGCCTCCTGTTTTTGGTTTCTTGTTAGCTTAGGTCAACTCTCCCTCTTGTTGCTCCTCCATCATTCTCGATCCCATCCCTGACTAAGGTACCTTCCTATCAAACCATCGCCGAATGGGGTGCTCCCAGGACAGGGGGACATACCAACGACCCATACAAAAAGAAAGAGATAAGAAAAAGTTACATACCCATCTGCTTCAAATGCCACCCGCAGTAATGCAACCCCTGCGTACAAATCGGATTCTCCCTTTTCACCACCTCACCACTCCCATTCCCGCTCCCGTCCACAGCAGCAGCAGCAGCAGCAGCTCCCTGGACAACTGCAGCGATGGCCATGACGACAAGGACGAAACACTTGGCCATGGTGTTCGTTCGTAGAAGCAGTGTCTGTCGTGTAACCGAATCTCTCTCTCTCTCTCTCTCTCTCTCTTTGTACTTGTGAAGCAAGCAGAAAACAAGGCTTCCAGAGACCAGCAAGTGAATTTATGGGTGTGTGCAATGCCACGACCAACTCCAGAGCTTTTATTCAATCGAAACCGCGCCAACGGCCGTTTGCCTGCCTGCTGCCTCCCGAAAAGATGGGATAGAAAGAGCTCCCAGGGCTGCCGTTGTTTGCTCCTACCTACCTTACGTACTTAACACCACGAGCCTTTGTCACTGCTGAGGTCACGGTTCCAGGTTGCTCCTCAAAAAACCCCATCAGCAGATCAGGCTCCCTCTCCCCCTTTCCATCTTGCCACGTTGGTAGCCGCGGGATGTGTATCACCGGCGACACAGCATTGAGAGCCACCGTATCTTGTATCACCTTTGGAAGAAAAACAGTTTTCGACTTTACTGAAAGGAAGTGTCCAAATAAACTCGCGAAGCATCACGTAATAATAGGGTAGGAACCTAAATCGTGCAAGTTAACCCCGTCCGCTCGGCATCAGGTTGTCCCATTTTCATTGACCGAACCGGTTTGTGTAACCAATAACTTTCTCGAGATACCGCGAAGTTTATCTCAGTACTCAGACCAGCGGCACTATCATAGTTCAAACATGTTTGTACATGTATTTTTGAGGGACCTATGAACCACTTTGACTGGCTAATAGAATTATATGGATCGACTGGGTGAGGTTTCGACGACCGCTGGTCTGAGAGCGATTCTTGGAGAACAGAGATAACGCGAGGTCACGACTCGCTGCATGATTGCTTGGTTCGGTCTAGAACAGAATGATTTCTGAACGGTTCATGTTGAAATATTAGAAATGTACTTTTTGAGACTGACAGAGAAAACTTATCCTTCTATAAGAGGGACAAAATATGTACGGAGAAATCCCGCCGACCACGAAAACGCCAATGCTAACTCATCATCATCAGAAGGAAACATCTAAAACGACAATCACAAAGAAATTCTAGTGGAGGCCGCTTTCTCCTGTCTTGGCCATGTACTTCTGGCAGTTGACCAAGTGTTCCACCTGCTGGCCAACCTCGCTGAGGCGACCAATGACCTTGGCGTTTCCATCGACAAAGCCAAGCAGAGTATAGGGAATATCAGTGCTCTCGCAGAATTCCTTGACCAAGCCCTGCAGCCTGCGCAGGTTGTGTCTCGGCACTCTCGGGAACAAATGGTGCACCGCTTGGAACTGCAGGCCACCATGGATAAAGTCGAGCCAAGCCGGGCAGTCGACGTCCATGGTGGTGCGGAGCTGGCGCTGAGCGAAAGACTCCGACTCGCCAAGGTCGGAGGTCGACATGCCCCAGTGGGAAAGCGTAATCTGGACGTGCAGCGGCATCGTGACAACATGCGAAACCAAGACGAAGCCGATGCGAATGGGCCATGTGGGGAGTGTGCACCAGAGCAAGAGATAACCGAAAATGTACCAATAGCAGCTCATGAAGGCGATCTCGGTCGGGCGGAACCACCACGCCTTGCTCTTTCCGAGGCTGGACGACTTGGAAGAAAGCACATGCAGCCACGACAAGAGGTACAGGTTGAACCGCGCAATTCCCATGACCGGATAGTATGTGTAGTGCTGGAACGGAACGAGGAGCTCGGCGGCCGCATCCCAGGCGAACTTGAAGTTGTAGTAGGTCGAGTGCAGGCCCTTGAAGAAGGTGGGGGTTGTCGCGAAGAGAGGGACGTTCTGGATATCGGGGTCATGCTCCTGTTCTGACGTGTTAGCAAAGTCATCTTTTTTTGCGGCCCAACAGCGCATCGAGGAGGAACCTACGGGATGATTGGTGATAAGATGGTGGACGTTGTGGCTGCTCTTCCACCATCCAATCGACAAACCGCAGCAAAAGTCGGCAACGAACATGGCGATCAGACTGTCAATCTCGAAATTTCCGGTGATGGCGAGATGGGCGGCATCGTGCGCCGAAAACATCAACTGATGCCAGAACAAGCCCAGGAAGAGAGCCGACGTAAGATACCATTGGTGGTAGAGAGCGAACATGGAGGTGCCGAACAAAATCGAGTAGCGCGTTATCTCTTTGCCATACTCGACGTAGGGGCAATCGTAAAAGCCCTCGGCGTGAACACGATCATGCAGCTGTCTGTACTTCTTGACGATGTCCTCCTGAATGGCGGGGTCGACAGGCGGGTACTCCTTGAGGTCGCGGTCGACATCTTGGCTTTCGGCATAGGCAATAAAGGCAGCCGCCTTAAGCTTGCCAATGTTGTCCTTTTCCTCCTGGCTCAGTGTCTTCTCGAGAGGAGTAGTTGATCCCGCGGGTGATGGGGAGGGTGATGGGTAGGCGTTGACAGCAAGCGTGTTGTTGTTGTTGCTGCAGGCGCTGTCGCAGTTGCTGTCGTGTTTCTCGAAAATACCACCGCGAATTGGTGGTGTCCGGTTGGTCCAGATCCCAGGGGGTTTCCGGCCAATCCGGAAAGCTTTCATGGTCTTGAGGGTCGCGAGGGAATGGTACCTGCATTCAACAACCCCACGCAGCTTGTGTCAGCAAACCAGTTTAGGCCGCCAGTATTAGATAATAAGGGAGGGTATCAGGGCATGGTCGATATAACAGAAACAAATATTGGAACATACGCATTGATTTCATCACTGCCATCTCTTCCCACCATGTGCATGATGGCCAATTGACCACCAGGATGCTTTGGGAGCCACGCATCCAGCTTGAGGACATAGTCTTCGTAGATGACGATCGTGTGTCCGTCGGCAATTAGCGAGTCGACCGCCTCTGCGGTGACAATGTCGTCGCGCGACATGATGTGTGGGCGCGGATGGGAGCCGTCCTCTTTTTTTTTCTCAGAAAGAAGGAGTGTGTAAAATGTACGTGTTTAAGGATCGCTGGGTAGGTAGGCGGCCGTTTGAAGAAGAGCAACCAAAACAAACGAGTGTCAAGTATGGTTACTAAAAGTAGGCCAGCAGGTACTCCCGTATTATGTACAAGAAAACCGAGAGCGAAGGAGAGACAGAGAGAGAGAGAAAGCGAGAAGGAATGGCAACAACCAAGGTTGGTTGTTCGAAAAGGAAGGGCGAGGATACTTCTTGTAGGAGATGAGATCAGAACCCGAACCCGGGATGGAGAGAGAGACAGGAAACAGGTGGTGGAAATGGAGACGAAAAGGGTGCAGGCGAAACGAGCCAAGCGTGTCGAGACCGAGCTTTCTCAACGTTCCTTTTCCCTTTGGTTTTACCGCCAAAAAAAAAAAGACTGACGAGTGACGAAATCCAACCAACCAGACAGCCCGGTGACGGTGCCGGCGGTGCTGTGACCACCTGCCCTTCTACGGATGGGCACTGGGCAGTGGGCAGGTCGGGTGGATGGACGATGTCTGTCATTGGAATCCTTAATGGTAACCAACCCAACACCTAACACACGTGGGTGGAGACAGATTTGGGACCACAGATTGGGAACGGAGACGGGGATCTAGGCTAGCGGGGAGAAGGCAACTTGGCATTGCGGCTGAGCACCGTGACGACGGAAAAAGAGAATAAAAGGGAAAAAATCGAGAAGGCGAGAAAGAAAAACATCTCATCTCCTCTTCCCGGGAAGCGATGGTTGCACACATCTGGGAATTGCCCAGAGATGCAAGCCCGTGCGACCAACATGGGCAGGTGTTTCTGCAGTCAGTTCTGATTTGGTGGTCCCTCTCCTGCCTCTCAGATTTCCGGCGCAATCGCTTGGAAAATGCAGAAAAGGGAAAATCCCAAGCCATTGAAAGTCCAGACGAATTAGAACACTCGAACATGGTTGGGATGGCCCTGCATGTGCATTGTTCCAGCACCTTGGCACCACGCCTTGATCGTTCTGTAGTGTAGGTGTAAGTGTATTTATCCAGCCCCTGACTGCATTGCTTCTTTACATTCATTGGGGGGTTCGTCTTGGAAGTTCCTTGGAAAAACAAGAAACTTACGAAGTAACTTTAAACTGCAAGCGGGGAGAGCTCCGACAAGCTGATTTGCTCCAACTTGGGCCCCACATAGGTGGGCCCCACATAGGGCAACAGGTTTGGGAAGGTCTGGCCGTTCCACACCTCCACCATGCTTGACCATGATGATGTTGCATCGCGTCTGGAAAAAAAGGACCACGGACCATGGACAAAGGAACCCCTAAACTCTTTTTTTCATCAGGGTACTGTACACGTGGTAGTAACTGATTTTCCCCTGATGAATTCTACAACGAAAAACAAGCAGACCGTAATAGGCCGGTATGGCGCCGAGAGGGACCATCGCTATCCTGATCAGTAGGTGGGTGGCATCAACTGATGAGCAAAATGATGTTTGCATTTGCTCGTTTTGACTGCTGCCAACTGATGAATTTGTTGGGTTGGTCAGGGCGGGCACATGCAGCAGCACAGATCTCTCCATTGCGTTTGTGTTTGTGTGGCACGTCGCTCCGAATCAACCAACCGAGCTACCTCGTCACGGCGTCATCCGAGTCTTGGTTCGGGCTGTTTCTTGTTTTCCCAGATTGTGTGCGAAACGTCAACCTGACGTCGTGTTGTGCCCGCAAAAAGAGAGATAAGATGCGCGCCAGTCCCGTCGGGCCAGAACAGGCAGGAGAGGTGTCGATAGGTAATACGACCCTCGGGCCAGCAAGCGACCAAGGCAGCGGTGAAGCACCCACCTGAACGGGGACAGGCGTGGTGTGCCATTAGTGGTCCTTTTGTTGATCCTCCCCCGCTTTAGGGGTCCAGCAGGGGGTTTGCTGAGCATTCTCCACTAACTTTAAAATTCTCCCATCCAGGGAAAATGGCAATCTCTCGTATCCCCTGCTCACCTTTTTGCGACCTTCTGGACCGAAGACGAGATTCAAGCAAGATCCCTCTGCTCTGACAGACTGTTGTTGGCTTTCACTTTTCGTGTAACGTACGCAGCGCGGGCAGTGCACGACGGGATATGCCAATTCCTTGGAGACAGGTGTGTTCGCTATCCGACTTATGCCAGGTTTACTGCTGTTTCTGCTAGGTGCGCACCAGTCGTCAAACAGGAACCAAAACCCAGCGAACCCCCCGCGCCGCCGTACGCGTACACAAATGCGAACGCGCATACAAAAACCCTGGCCACCCCACCAACCTGTGAAATATTCCCACTTTTCTGTTGGTGAGCTGTGCGGTGCGGGGACGGCAGCCAGGATAACAACATCCTCTCCGTCGGGATTCGTATTGCACAGTTATTATTATGCCTTGGATCTATTTCCTGTCATTGCTCTATAGAACAACGAAATAAGGCCATTTTCGGTACTGTAATATTTTTTTAATCGTTAATCTCAGCCGATATTCCAGGCGGAGCTGCCTGCGCTGATAGGTATGGCGGGGTTAACATCATCACATGCCACCCACCGACCGACCGACCTCCAGGTCTGGTCTGTCCATTCGATTCGAAAATGGCGCCATCCAAAAAAAAAAAAGGCAGAGCAGACGATACGAAGTAAGGAAAAGGGGCGAAATGGATCATTGTTGACAACGGATTCCCCAGAGTGGACAAAGCAGGTGATGCATAGATAAAAACATCCAATCCAATTGTTTCCAAAATGGTATCATACCTACCCCACAGGTACAGTGCGCTGCGGCCTGCCCCTCAGCTGCCAACTGCTCAACGTGCTTCAGGGAACGACCCAGCAACTCCTCTCAACGTCCGGTCTTGGTCCGACGATCATGAACCCCCCCGTAGCCGGCAGTTCTTTTTGGATACCAGCATGACAGATGGATTGGCAGCGACCTACCGAACGGCGGTACACGTGCAATAGGCCAACGGAGAACGGGTCAAACGGACGATGCGCATCATCCAACCCCGCAGGTCCATCGAGTCATGTCTTGTCAGCAGTCAGCACTCCATCCGTCCAACATCCCGGCCTTGATATCTCCAGGGCTGTTTGGCTGTGAACGGAGATAAAAGACAAGACAAGACAAGACAAGATAAGACAAGCCCGAGGTTTAGACAGAAGAGGTTATGGCGGAGAGGTTAGAACGGTATTGGGCAAGACTGTTGAGTTGTGTACCGGAGGATCAAGTGATCTTTAAATGCACCACAGCTGGTGATCGAACGTACTGCCTACTTCCAAGTTCTGACTGCAGAGACCGGTTGAAGTTGAGAAGGCTGGTAGGTTTGCCTAGTCGCCGGTGCCGTCTGGTCCTATATAGTCCAGAATGATTACCGGATGCGCGCGACAAGCCCGGCGACCTTACTGAGCAGAGGTCATCGTCGGCCGGTCAAAGGTGTCAGCATTCTGCTTGGTCCTGCAGAACATCGTTGGAAAATTACAATATACCCAAGATGGCCAGGGGCGCATGCTCCCTTGATGGTGATTACTGGATGGCTGCAGCAGACTGGACTGCGATGACCTCCTCGATGCACAACCTCAGGCTCTCGCCCTGTCTGGCTGTCGCTGTTCGTTGGGCTTTGGTCTGGCGTTGGGTGCGGGCATGGGCGTCGTTATCATCAAGACCCGAGACAGATCCCAAAATTCCATAAAAGTGCGAGGAGGGAATACTGCACCGCGCGCGACTGCCTATCTCTATTGGCCTTTTCTGTGGCTCAGCTGCGAGCTGAGGGTGGTCGGCGCGATCACGGGATTGGCGGCAGACTGACGAGCTGGCACACCAGGCGTGCCGCGTATTGTGTACAACATGACATTGATCCGAGCCTCCGATGCACGCTCTTTCACTCCAATCAGCTTGGTCTGGATCATGCAAGCCTCGGAAGCTTCTTTTGTCTCTCGGCCTTATGATTTGCCTATTTGGGCTGGAATGACTGAAACGGAGGTCTGTAACGAGGGAGATATCGAGAGGTACATATATTGGAGTGCTGCTGCTCTTTTGCCATCTCCGGGCGAGGAATGAGACCACTTTGGGAGCCTTGTCTACTTCTGCAATCTTCACGCTATCATGAATATAATGAGATCAAGCACCCCTATTGGGGATAGGCTCTCCGGTCTACAGCAGGCCCTCAAGAAAGCCTTCACTCCCGAACCAAAATATCCCCATGTCCCTGGAAACCTGGAACCGGAAACACATCCAGACCTGATCGTTGTCCTCAAATCCCTCGGGTTCAAGGACTACGAGACACTGCTGGCCTTCCTGAATGCTTCGGTTCAAGGCACCATCGACGACAATGACCTGCTGCTTGAAAGACTCATCCAGCTCTTGTCCAAACTCCCGAGCGCCTCCAAGGAGCGCAAGCAGCTTACCGACGGCTTACTTACCAACTTGTGGAACAGTCTGGACCATCCTCCACACATCTCTCTTGGACGTCAATTCAAGTACCGCTCTGCCGATGGCTCCGGCAATAACATCAACCACCCCGAGCTGGGGGCAGCCAACCAGCCATACGTGAGGACGGTAGCCCCGATGACCCTTCAGACGCCAAACCAGCCGGATCCTGCCACCATTTTCGACTTGTTGATGAGCCGTGGTGACAAGTTCGAACCGCATCCTCAGGGAATCTCGAGCATGCTGTTCTACCTCGCCACATTGATCATTCACGATATCTTCCAGACGGTAAGCTACGAGCCTCTACCCCACGTCTCTTACTAATGCCCTATCCCCTTATAGTACACTATACCGAACACATGCGTATGGTGATCCAGGCTGACAGCCGCTAGGACTCTTCCGACTACAACAACAATCTCACCTCATCCTACCTCGACCTGTCCCCGCTCTACGGCCGGAACGAGAAGGAACAAGTTGCCATGAGGACATTCAAGAATGGCTATCTAAAGTCTGACTCGTTTAGTTCCAAGAGACTCATGGGATTCCCGCCCGGGTGCGGTGTCTTTCTTGTCATGTTCAACAGGTTCCACAACTACGTCGTTACTCAGCTTGCCCAGTATGTTTGCCCTCTGTTTTACTCTCTTCTAGGGCAAGAGTACTGACGATATTCAACCAGAATCAACGAGAATGGCCGCTTCACCAAACCTGATCCCGCCAAGCTCGCAAGCGACAAGCTAAAGGCAGCCTGGAAGAAATACGACGAGGACTTGTTCCAAACCGGCCGGCTCATCACGTGCGGGTTATATGCCAATATCATTCTCACCGATTACGTCAAGACCATTCTCGCACTGAACCGCGCAGACACCACGTGGAACCTGGACCCTCGCAGCCGTGCTGGTAAAAACATCTTCAGCCAACCATCGCCCGAGGGAGTCGGCAATCAAGTGTCGGTCGAGTTCAATCTCATCTACCGATGGCACAGCACCGTATCGCAAAGAGACGAGAAGTGGACCATCGACGAGTTCAAGCGGATCCTCGAGGGAAAGGACCCGAAGAAAGCCACACTCGCCGAGGTTCTACAGGCACTGGCCAAGTTTGACAGGAATATCCCCGACGAGCCGGAGAAGCGTAAAGGTTTTGGCGACCTTGCCCGAAATGATGACGGCACATATGACGACGACGAGCTGGTCAAGACCTTGACTGAATCAATTGAGGATATTGCTGGCTCGTTTGGGGCCAACAAGGTGCCAGATATCCTCAAACCTGTCGAGAGTCTGGGTATCATGCAGTCCCGGTACTGGAACGTGGCGACACTGAACGAGTTCCGCTCGTTCATGGGGCTGACAAAGCACACCACCTTTGAAGATATCAACCCAGACCCCGTCGTTGCACAGAGATTGAAAAGTCTCTACGACTCCCCTGACAGCGTGGAGCTGTACCCCGGACTGGTCGCTGAGAAGCCCAAACCGCCCATGTCTCCCGGCAGCGGGCTCTGCGTCAACTACACCACCTCCAAGGCTATCCTGTCGGATGCTGTCTCGCTCATCAGGGGTGACAGGTTCCATACGCTGGACTACACGCCCAGGAACATTACCAACTGGGGGTTACGTCTTCTTTTCCCCGTTAAATGATGCATACTAACGAGACACAGGTTCAACGAAGCACACAGCGACCCAACCCTCAACCAAGGGCACGTCATGCACAAGCTCATCTTCCGCGCCTTCCCGCATCACTTTGTCCACAACTCCATCTACGCCATTTATCCCTTTGTCATTCCCGCCGAAAACAAGAAAATCCACGAAACCCTTGGCTCTGCGTCCAAATACTCCTGGGAAACCCCCCGCCGCCGCCCTTTTTCTCCCGCCGTCATCCGCTCCCATGCCGCTGTTACCACCGTGCTGAAGAATAGTCAAGACATTCCCCCTACCTGGCATCAGTCTGCCAGCGGTCTCGCGAAAACCCTCTCCCCAAACCAACCCAACTGGGCGAAAGAAATCCCCCTCTTCATCAAGACTAAAACCACCTCCCTCCTCAAAAGGCACAGCATCCCTGTCCTCTCTTCTACCGGCAAACTAGAGCAAGAGGTAGACATCATCCGTGACGTAGTCGCCTTGACCACCACCCATCTCTTCTCCGCCCTGTTCGTTTTGCCCTTAAAAACCCCCTCCAACCCTCACGGGATCTACTCCGAGATGGAGCTCTTTGACATCCTAACAACTATTTACACCTGTTTTGCGGGAGATGGGGACATCGCCTACTCCTTCCAGCTCCAGTCTTCCGCGCAGAAAATGGCAAAGGAGCTAGGGGAGGCGGTTATTTGCCAGTATAAATCCTCTGCCTCTGGTAGTGTCCTCAAGAAGGTCGAGGGTGTGCTCCATGGCCATGATCATGCTGACTCTGACTCTGGCCTACCGGAGTGGGGTAATTCCTTCCTGCACAAAATCGTTGAAGCGGAGGGGGGGAATATAGACAACCCCGCTGTCTGGGGGAAGATCCTGACGATGGTTAGCAAGGGTGTTGCGGTCACTACGCAGTTGGTGGCTGAGTGTTTGGCTTACTATACCGGGGAAGAGGGAAAAGAACATGTGTCGAAGATGTACTGGATGGCGAACACAGAAGGGGAGAGAGCGGAGGAGGTTTTGGTGCGTTAGTAAGTTTTTATACATAATCCTTCGTGGGAGTTAAGTGCTGACGCAAGACATATAGTTTCTTAGAAGGTTGTCGAATTAGTGGGGGAGTGGTTTTGGCAAGGGAGATGGAGGGGGATTTGACTGTTGCTGAATCTGTCGAGAATTCCCTGTCACTGAGGAAAGGCCAAAAGGTGCTGGTGGACTTTACGACTGCATCAAGGGATGCAAAAGTGTTTCAAGACCCGGAAAAAGTGAAACTGGACAGGCCGATGGAGGCGTATCTCCCGATGTTTGGGGATGAGCTGGAGAAGTACCTGGGCGATTTGAACAACGCGGCAAGCAAGGGGATGGTGGTGCCACTTGCGATATTCAAGGCTGTGGTGGGACATTCGGGCCTGCGGGCGGTGGATGGGGCTAGGGGACGGTTGAAGGGGTTTCCTGTGACTGGGTGGGATGGGCAGATACGTCAAAAGAAAGAAGAGGAGTGGAGCGGGGTTAGGAAGTACATGACGGCGGATGAGAGGGGGTTTGTGGGTTTGCCGGTGTCTTTGAGGGTGAGGTACTCGACCTAGCGTTCAACATCCTAGCTTAGCTCGAGTATCGGGGTTGAGAGTGTTGAGTAAAAGGGGAAGGGCGGGGGGGCTGGGTTACCTTGGTTGTCACGTTGTGTTCTGCCGTTATTCAACCGGCCTGTTTGATATTTACCTGAGCTTGCTTTGGGGATTCTTTTGGTCTTTGATCTCGTTTATAGAACTTCCTCTTGCGGACGGCGTTGAAAATACATGAAGGAAAACTACGGTTGTTGAAATAGCCGGAAAAAAATGCGCTACAGGCAAAAAGACGACAAAGCACAGACACAATCCCCTGAAGTCTGTTCTAACATCTCGCCAACGTCATCATGGCTGAGATGGTCCCTCGTCTTCTGGCTTCATTATCTTCCGCCGGTGGTAGCTAACAACCAACGAGCTTGATATCGACTTCTTTCGCTTCAGGTTTCTTGCAGTGCTGCTTCCTGAAGCTTCAGCTTCGTCTTTTGCTCGAAGGTGTCGTGAGATGACTGCTCTCAAGTTCTCAGTGTCAGACTCCACAAACTGTATGTCATTGACGGTGGAGTACTACTTACAGTCACGATCATCAAAGCAAGTGACAGGTGCGATCCCGATCATCTCCAGCCTGTGCGGTCTATTGGCAGTTCGCCCCATCTCTTCCCTCTGTTGCCCATCGCCGGGCCCCTGTGGATCGAGCTGGATCTCGCCGCCATCAGAATTGGCCGGAGACGCCGGCGCGATATCCTTTCCCTTGCCCTTCTTCTCGGTGTTACCGTCTGTCTGGTAACCACTGTCCGCACGTGGAGGTCCAGCGTTCGGCTTGTCCGTGTTGTCAGGCATGGTTCGCGGTTGGTGGGGGTGGTTGTGTGGACTGGAACAGTGAGGCGAGGGACCTAGGGGGAGAGGGGGGGGGGGGGAGAGTAAGGTAGGTACTGTTGTGAATCTTTGAAGATAACAGTCGGTGGGGTTTTGTAACCGCTGATGGTAGTAATCTTATGAAAGTGTTATTGCATCGCTTTCTTGTCGAGGGGCCTTGTGAGTGAGGCTGCGTGAGATGAGAGGGGAGATAAAACAGAACCTTCTTTTCCGTCTCAGGGCCAAGAGATGCGTTATATATGCCTCTTGTGCAGCTCTTACAGACAGAAAATACCACAAACTTGCATCTCGATTGCATACTGCATGTTCAAAGTGTGTTACTCCGGGCACTGTGTTCCGGGGAATACCAAAGGGGGATGCGACCAACCAATTCTGAGCATGAGCCACCGACTGTACAACATGCTACTCACCATGACGGTGTCAGTCGTGTAATTTCTCAGACCATCACATGCTGTCCACCCACCTGTTGTATGACATTGCATCCATCATGCTATCGATACCTTACCTTACTGGTCTCGGCTACACACCGGAAGAACCTGCTTTCACGGGGCAAGATTATACCCCGGTACCCTGCCTGTTCCGCCTCACCCGACTGGCAGCAAGCCTCGATAAAGACAACTGGTAAGTAAGGTTAGGTGGTGAGACCTTACCTAACCCAAGCAGTGGGAGTTGAGCCAACAGTTCCCTAAGTGAGGGGGGGGGGGTCACACAGCATACAACTTCCAGAAGCACAACAAGGATTGCCCGTGCAGGAATCCACGCTAGGGTACCATATTCGCGGCCTTTATACAAAAAATGACATTACAATGACGGTCCTTTTCTTACCTAACCGCCTGCGACAACATTGAACTTCTCGCGTTTCTCTCAGCCTTCACCCAGCCAGTCGTCGTTCGCCGCCTCACGCAGCCGGAACCTGGAGAATATCATCAACAAACACCACCTCCCCCGTAGCCATCGACCTATTCGCCGCAATCCCCGTCAAGATCGACGCGGCCCCGTCCACATGACTCGCCGCCCGCATATACTCGTCCGTCACAGGGTCCCCAAATAGATCTTGCAGCAGCACATTATCCCCCCCGCCGTGCGCCCCGTGACTGTCTTCAATCTCTACTTCCTTTGGCGGTTCAAACAGCGGCCTGAGGACAATCGATCGTTTCTCCAGACACCCCTCTAAAGACTGATCCCCGCCGGAATTAACGTAGCTGTTTTCCACGACTTCCATCTCCAGCCGGCCCTTTGTCCCGTTGAAGTTTACTCTTAGTCCCTCCCACGGCGCGTATGCAGTCAAAGAGTACGTCATTACCGCCCCGTTCTTGTACCTGACCAACAGGTTCATGGTGTCTTCTATCGAGATCCCGTCGCTGAAGACGTTTTGGTCGCGGTGGTAGCCGTCTTCGTACTCTGCGTCCAGATACAGACTTTTGAGGGTCGGCACCTTGGAGCAGTCCAATGCAAAAGGGTCTTGACGGGCTTTTTCTTCAAACCCCTTGACGCGTGGGTAGAAATTGGTTATGCCCCGGGTTTCGGCATTTTCTTTTCCATAAAACTTGAGGTCGCCCTGGGCGTACACGGACAAAGGCCGAGTCTGCAGCCAGAAATTGACGAGGTCAAAATGGTGCGTGCTCTTGTGGACGAGCAGACCGCCAGAGTTTCGCTTATCGCGGTGCCACCGGCGGAAGTAATCTGCCCCGTGGGAGGTGTTGAGGAGCCACTCAAAGTGGACAGAGGTCACTTGTCCAATGGCGCCGGACTGGATGAGTTGGAAAATCTTGGTGTTGTGCGGGGCGTAGCGGTAGTTGAATGTCACGCGGACTGTTTGGGAAGTACGCTCGACGGCGTCAAAGATTTGCTGGCACCGGGGGGCGTCGATGGTCATGGGCTTTTCTGTCACAACATTGCAGCCTAACTCGAGAGCGCGGATGATGTAGATGTGGTGGGTGCGGTCGATGGTGGTCACGATGACTTCGTCGGGTTTTGTCTCGGCGATCATCTGGTCGAAGTTGGATGCGAGAAAAGTGGGCACAGCAGGGTGGCCGAGGGAGGAGAGGCGGGTGTTGGCGTAGTTCATGCGGGTTTGGTTGGTGTCGCAGAAGCCGACGATGCAAGAGGTGGAGGAGTAGGTCGTGGCTATGGCTGAGAAGAAGAAGTAGGAGCGGCCGCCGGTGCCGACGAGGGCGTAGCGTTTTTTGGGTTTGTCGGTCATTTTGGCGGTGCTGTGCTGATGGTGGTTGAGATTTGGTGTGGTGCGGTCGAGAGATTTGTTTGGATGAGAAAGGGGCTGAGCTGAGGTTATCACCACCCACTAAATTGCGATCAAGTGCTCATCATGACCACAGTCTCGGCCGGAGATATTCCAATGCCCGAGAATAGCCTGAAGCTGTCAACCAATGGACCACATGTGAAGATGGGGAACGCGGGGAAGAGATGTAACCTCATCCTCCCCCACACGACACAAGGACTGTCACGATGTTAGCTCCCGGAAGGATCGACGGTGGCTGCTGTTAGTGAAGCTTGACTTAGCCGGGGCATAGTTTCTTATCGCTTCACAGATAAGCGACTTACACGGTGATGTTCAGGTTCAGGGGGCCTTCTCCAATCTTCCATGGTTACACACAACTCTCCCCTCTTTCCAGTGATTTCGGATTTGAGTCGATCGATCCTTCACCACAATTCCAATGGGTCGGATGACGGGAAGTGATCATCCTAGATATGCTTCGATCGGGAGTTCAGGCTGAAATCTTCCACCAATCATTGCCGGCCCTAAAATGCACGAGAGGACGGCAAGAAGCAGAGCGGCTGGTTATGCCCAACCCAAAGACCCGAACGGGGAATACTACCATGTTAATTCCTGCCATGCGTCCGAGGTCTTGGACGTCTATCTGCCGGTAGCAGTGTCTTTGGTGTAAAAGCCAGCGATGGCCACAGCTGGTCTCCTGGATACTCCGTCCAGATTCTCATTTCTGACCGGATCCAAGTCCGCGGACTCGGTGTCTCTACCATAAACTCGAGGACTCCTCACTCCTATCCCCTGTCTATCCATGCACGTCCTGTCCAGTTGGCAGTCAGACCAGCAATACAACCTCCACCATGGCCAAAGAACCCCCAACAACTCACGCCTCCACCACCACCCCCCAAGATGCCATCACCCCAGCACCTCCTCCCACCCACCGCGACAAAGCAACAGCCTTCCTCACCGCCCACACCTCCCTCAACACCACCTTTTCTTACCAAGAAGAAAAACTCGTCCTCCGCCGCATCGACACCCGCATCCTTCCCCTTTTGCTAGGGGCCTACTTCTTCCAACAACTCGACAAATCCTCCCTCTCCTACGTCTCCATCTTCGGCATCACCACCGACGCCAAGCTCGTCGGGTCCCAATACAGTTGGCTCGGCTCCATCCTGTATCTAGCCCAACTAGTCATGCAGCCGCTCGCCGCTTTTATTCTCGTCAAGTTCCCCAACGGCAAAGTCATCGCCGCCGCCATCTTCCTCTGGGGCTCGTCCCTCTCTCTCATGTCTGTCTGCCGGGACTTTCCCTCTTTACTCGGACTTCGATTTCTGTTGGGGAGTTTCGAGGCAATGATCGCCCCGTCCTGTATTGCTGTAACGCAGATGTGGTGGCGCCGCTCAGAACAGACTCTACGGACGAGCTACTGGAATGCGATGAACGGGATCACGGCTATTGTGGGGAGTTTGCTGACTTATGGCCTTGGGCACATTGAGAGCGACAAGATGTTTAAATATCAGATTGTATTTTTGTTTTGTGGACTGCTGACGGTGGTGTATGCGGGGGTGGTGCTGTGGTTGATGCCGGACTCGCCGATGGAGGCAAAGTACCTGACGGAAAGGGAGAAAGTCGTGGCGGTGGAGAGGTTGAGGGCGAACCAGATGGGGGTGGCTTCGGGGGAGTGGCGGTGGGATCATGTGCGGGAGAGTTTGTGGGATCTCAAGACTTGGTGCTGGTTTGTGGTTATTGTGGCTATTTCGTACGTATTCTTTCCAGGAACTGGGGTGGGGAAGAAGGCTGACAAAAGGACAGAATTGCGAGTGGTGGGATCGGGACGTTTGGGAGTTTGATTGTGAAATCGTTTGGGTATACCAACTTTGAGGCGATCCTGTTCAACATCCCGTTTGGGGCGATTCAGTTCTTTGTTATTATCCTCTCGGGATGGGTGGCGACGCGGTGGAAAAACAAGGGGTTGACGATTGCGGGGGTTTCTGTCTTGCCGATTGTGGGGACGATCATCATGTTGACGGTCCCGAGGGAGCAAAAGGGGGTGCTGCTGTTTGGGTATTACCTTGTGAGTTATCTTTTCGTCTGGTCCGAGGTGGAAGAAGTTGGCTGATCATAAAGGTTTCGTGTATGGCTGCCATCACGCCCTTGATCTACGCGTGGCAGGCGCAAAACACGGGGGGGGACACCAAGAAAAAGTGCACCTCTGCCATGGTGTTCATTGGCATGTGCACGGGGAATGTGATCGGTCCGCTGTTGTATTCGGTTGATCAAGCACCGCTGTACCGGCCTGGGTTGATCTCGAATCTGATCATGTTTGTTTTGGTTGGGGGGCTGTCTGCGTGAGTCCTTTCGGAATTTGCTTGTGAGGCCCAGAATGCTGACGTGTACAGAATCATCCCGTTCTATCTCATGTTCTTGAACCGAAGACACGCCAAGCGCAGAGAAGAGCTGGGAAAAAATGCTGTTGTAGTGGACGAGTCCATGGTCGGCAAGAACCAGATGGAGAACAGCAAGGCTGCCGAGATGGAAGAAGGCGGTGGAATCACCAAACCAAAGGCGCTGGAGGAGGACAATGCGCTCAGAGACATGACGGATGTGAAGAATGAGGATTTTATCTATGTTTACTAAACTCAGGGGTAGGGGCGCATGTAGCGCATGAATTAAGAAGGGAGAAGACTTGGATGGAATCGAATACCGAAAATCAAGCAACATCTTAATTGACAAAGATTCCCACCACAGTCAACGCCATGAGCAAAGCAATCGTAGCTCCGTCACCCCCAGTCCTCCTGCGAATGGCATCACTTCTCGAGCTGGTGCTGGCAGCCTGTCCGCTCGATGTTCCCGAAGTAGTACCTGAGGGCGGTGATGTCGTCGATAGCTGAGGAGAGGTAGGCGTACGAACGCCGGTACCGAGACTTGAACTAGTCGTTGCTAACCCATCAGATGCGATGGTATCATGAGCCGAGATGGGAATGGTGCTAGCCTCGGGAGGCGGCACGACTTCAGCGGGCTCACTCGTAGTCGTGATGATGATGGCGTCTGATGTGGGGTCTGTCAACGAGGATGTCACGGTCGTCGTGAATAGTTTGGTGCGGGTAGAAGACAGTGATGCGCTCCTCTTCTCGAAGCAGCTCCATCCGCCGACGATCTCGATGTAGGCGCAACGTTCCAAGGGGGTGCAACAGAAGGTACCTTGTATGCGAGTCAGTGTCGTGCAATATGAACCAGAGATACAGACGATGGGTATTACCACAAGGTTTATAGCGTGAGTCGGGGCAGACGGCACGTTGCTGCAGTGCCTCGGGGTCGCTTGCCGGGTTGAAACCAGGTTGGACCGCGGCGGCCCAAGCCGCTGGGACGAGGGAGATGCTGATGGCAGCAAGGACGAGAAGTTGAACCATGATGTTTGTCAAGGATTGCGAACTCGCAGTTTGGTCAATATGACAAAGGCGCTCCGAAAAGCTTTTGCTGGGACGGGGTCCAAGGTGCTTTATGCTCGAGTGGCCCGACCACGGTCAGGTTGTGATGGCTTCATTTTCCTCTCAGCCGCAGGCCCTAGTTATCGGGTTATGGTTTGGCTGGACGGCTTTCGGCGATTGAGCCACCACAAGCGCGCTGCCATGTCAACTGCCAGCAAGTTTGTACCTTGCGGCTGGGAAGCATGTCCGGACAGGGGATATTTGATGATTCTGACCGCTTTGGGACTGGTTCGATGATTTGCGCTTCGATACTTTATTTCCTGTTCAAACGGATAAATTTTGGTGTTCGGGGAGAACATACTCCAATCCTTCAAACAAAAGATCACCGTGCCTGGAAATGGCACCTCGGCATGTGCCCCCCAAACGAGTTTCGACGGCGACGTTGATTGGTGAAGCTGAGAAAACACTGCGGCAAAGACTGCCAGGGTCAGAGAAATGGTCAGCAGCTGGCAGTACAAAAGTGTGAGCTGCTCCTCCGTTCATAGGTGCTTTCTTTGTTTCTCATCGCTCTTCCTCTTTTGACGACATCTACACACAAACACAAACACATTGCAGCGATCACAACCCGACAAATCTACTGAAATATCTTGTCCAAACAACTTCAGCACCTTCGAAAAATGAGCCTCACCTCCAACATCGCCACAGGCGCAGTATCCGCCCTCCACGTCTACATCATGTACCTCGAAATGGTCCTCTGGACCAAACCGCGCGGGCGCAAAGCTTTTGGACTCACCCCCGAGTTTGCAGAGAAAACAAAAGCACTGGCGGCGAATCAGGGCCTTTACAACGGATTTCTGGCTGCAGGCTTGGCATGGGGGCTGATCCATCCCGTCCCGGAGTTTGCAAAGCAGATTCGGCTTTTCTTCCTCGGATGTGTCACGGTGGCGGGCGCATTCGGGGCTGCAACGGCGAACCGGAGGATTCTGTTTGTGCAGGCCCTGCCGGCGGCTGTGGCTGGGTTGGCGGTGATTTATGGGTGAGCAGTCACTAAAGACCGATGGTTCACACAGGACACCAGTGCAGCATAACAAGCAGGGCAATTTCGTATGACTGCTGTTTATAAACCAAGGGGGAAGAAAGAGGTCTACGCATATGCTGGAATGGATCTGACGCAGCTGGACAGAGACTTGTGCTGGCGTCCAGTGAGCGTCATGCATATCTGAAGGGACTGAAGATCTAGGGATAATCTATACACAGGACTTTATAAGGAATGGGGTATGAAAGAGAGAAAAATACTTTGAATTGATAAGAGAAAGGATATCTGAAAAGGGAAGCGAAACGAAATGAAATGAAAGAGAGTAAGAAATGCAACCTTCGCTCAACCTCTACCAGCAGCAGTAGCAGCAGGTTTGAGAGGGCCGAGGTTGATGTTCGAGACAAAAGTCAGCCCCTCCGTAGGCCGCGGAACAAAAGTCGGACTTGTAGGGCCTGGAGTAGTAGGCTTGGGGGCGGCAATCGGGCCAAGATTGAGATTCGATGCGAAGCTCACGGTGGGTTTAGGCGCTGTTAGGGAGATTCATCAGTATCTTGTCCACACCAGAATGGGGGTAGTGGGGGATTGCTGTGGCCGTACGTTTGGCGACCGGGATGACCTCAAGACGGGTCTTTGAGGTCGGTGCTGGCTCGGGTACGGGGATGACCGCGAGACTGGTTTTGATGACGGGAACAGGAATAACCTCGAGGCTGGTCTTTCTGATGGGAGTTGGCTCCGGGATAGGAATCACCTCGAGGCTAGTCTTTCTGATAGGAGTCGGTGCAGGGACAGGGGCAGGGGCCACCGTTGGTTGGGGAGGTCTCGGTGCGGGTGGAGTGAAGAACACCGGAGGAGAAATCAATGGTTTGGTTGCGGCAGGAGGAGCCTGAGGAGGCGGAGGTGCCGCGATAGGCTGTGGACGCACAGTGGTAAAGACTGTGGTAAATACAGGGGGCGGGTTAACGGTCACAACTGGGGCAGCTGTGGGCCTGATCGTGACTGTCTTGCCAGCTTGGAAAGCCTGACAGATGTTGTTGATGCAGATTACCTGGGGCTCTGGCTCAGGATTGCGCCTAAGTTTTGCTGGAATAGCAAGGCCTGAGCAGGCTGGGATGAGAAGTGTGGCAGCAGCCACAGCAGTAGTAAGTTTCATGTTGTGTCTTGTTTTCATGTATGCAAAGGACGGAAATGAAACATGAAAACAGACGTCAAGATCATATCGTTCCAGGGGGGGAGATATTTCACTTTTATGTCTTGGAACTTGACAAAGGCCCTGTTCTGAATAGTTGATAGCTCTGGTGCTTCTAAGCTATCAAGAGGCACTACAAATAGCTCCCTGAAAGCCTTTGTCTGTAGACCTCGAAGTACAATCCCCATTGTGGCCCCATCTCGATACAAAGATCGATAAGTGGTAGGTTCTATATTTGTCCCTCTAGATTACACCATGCTTTGTTAAGTTCTAACAATCGTCACTGTTCGAACGAAATCCACAGTATTTGACAAGACCACAGAATACATTTATCTTGAATGACTTTCTATACTCGTCGAGGTCAAATACCCATGAGACCCCACCCCGTTGGCCCCCTAGCTATGTGTCTGGACTCAGGGCAGTGGTATTTACGAAGCAGGGCTACCAATCACATGTAAGTAACTTTAATAATTCGACCTGCTAATCTCATATTGCATACAGTTTGTCGATACAGAGCTTGAAATCAGCAGAACAGACACCTCACTCCTCTTCTAGATATCGTAATCGTCACCCAGCCCGACTTTCGAGTCCCCTAAGTCAAGACGAAGGACTCGGGAGTCGAAGACCTGCGCCCTGGTATCTTCCAAACCAAAGAGTCTCTGCCTCGTCATAGTTCCCGGTTGTCATTCCAGGAAAGGCTTGCCACGTGGGAAAGCCAGACAAAGAACGTCCCGTATCAACAAGGAACGATTCCTGAAAAAGCTAGCACACCATTATGGCTCAATCACTCACTCTAACTTCCCGCCTGGAGGACAAAGACGAGCCCATACACGTGAAAGGGGTAGTTTGGCACCATATTGCCATCCTCGCCATCATCTTGGAACGAGAATACTAACAGTTAACTCGGTCCCGAAATATCTTTAGTTGCCCTTCCTGCTGCTATTAAAAGATGAAACACAGAAAACAGCATCTTTGTTCAAGAGAATACATAACTGGCGTGGCTGCCTTCGACCGTTTTAGTACACACATCCAGCTTAAACTCCACTCCCCGAGTTTCCCGTGGTTATTTCCTCCACACCAAAATCTGGACTTTAGCGTTTTACTTCCTCTTCAACCACATTACCAAAGAAGACTCAAAGATGCAGCTCATCATCTCCATCCTCGCGATCTCCGCCGCAGCTCTTGCCGCTCCCGTGGCTCAAGTCCCAGGACGGCCTGCTTCCATCGCCAGACCCATCCCCGTTGCGCCCGCTTCGTACCCTCCTGTCGCGGGACGGCCTGCACACTTGAACCACCCGATCCCAGTTGGCGGCAGCAAGCCTCTGAGAGTCATCCCCGTGGAGTCTCCCCTTCAAATCATTCCCGTCATCAACCAGAAGCGCGAGGCCAACCCCGAGCCCGAGCCTCAGGTCCCAGGAAGACCTCCTTCGATCGCTAGACCGATTCCCGTTACGCCTGCTTCATACCCTCCTATTGCTGGCAGTCCTGCGCACTTGAACCACCCCATTCCGGTGGGCGGTAGCAAACCGGTTGTGGTTATCCCCGTTGAGTCGCCGCTCCAGGTCATTCCTGTTATCAACCAGTAAAGGGGCTGGGGTTGTTCGGGTCTTTTGCCTCATTTTCTCGGAAATCAATGGTTCTGGTTTCTTTTCTTTGCATATATTCGTTTACACAAATCAAGACTGCACATATCACTTCAAGTTCTTGATGGGAATTTTCCAAGAAAATACATGTAAAATACCATTTTGGCTTTCATCTCAATCTCATCTCTTTCCAATTGTGTGTGTCATGTATCGTATAAACGTGTCATATTTGCTTTTTATAGTTATCCTAGAAGATACTTTCCAACCAAAGAAACACTTTCAAAACTCTCCATCTCCTCATCACCTTATCCAGCTGTCCTGCCATCCCCTAGTATCCAACTGCCACCTCTCCCCCTTAGAGGCGGATATGCCCCCCATCAATAATAGCCTTCAAGTTCGGCAAAACCCCAATCCTGTCCGTCGACGGATTCTGACTCGCCGTCCCCGACGTCCGTAAAATCGTCCTCAACCGCGCAGGCGGAATCTTTCGTCCCAGCCTAACCTGCGCAATTCCCTGAATAGCCGCCGCCGCACCCACCACAATCGGACTCGCCCCCGAAGTCCCGCTGAATCCCGTGGTATACAAATTATTCGCCGTCCCCGCGCTGTCCGTGCTGGTAGTATCGATATTCTCCCCCCAGGCATAGACATCCACCCGCGTCCCCTGGTTGCTATACCACAACCTGACATGAGGAGTCGCCGAGCTCGCGGCACCAACCATGACCGCGCCGGACTCTCTGTACTCTGATGGGAAATTCCTGTTGAAAATCCTCTTGTTGGCCGCGTTGCGGTAGACATCGAGATCGTACCCGCCGTTGCAGGCGGCTTCGACTACGGTGATACCCAGGTTAGTGCAAGCCCTGATAGCGTCGTAGTTGGCGTCGGCGACGGAGACGGGCCAGTAGTATTGGCCTCCGACGGGGTCGAATTCCTGCGCTTCCAACAGCAAAATGTCCCCCAAAACCATGCGGTTGCACGCGTCGAGGATGGCGGCGGCCGTGTTGTAGCTGCCATCGGAGCGGTGCTGGGAGATGACCCGGCCCTTGGCGCGGGGGACGATGCCGACTCCGCCGAGGTTGTTGTCCCTCATGAGGACTTCTCCGAGGACGGAGGTGCCGTGGTCGGGATAGGCGGCGTTGCGGCCCGAGATGAGGGTGATGTTTTGGGCGACGAGGTCTTCGTGGTTTAGATTCCTTTTTTTGGTCACGTTAGTATGAAAAAAAAAAAAAAAAAAAGGGGAAGCGGAAGGGAGACAAACCAGCCTTGTTCAACGTCGACGATGTTAGCGGAAAAGCCATCGCCCCCGTTGATGGTCCAGGCATAGCGCGCGTTGATGCCCTGGGGAGCAGCGTTCAAGTACCCCTGGTTGGTGTTGCGGGGGTCATCGTTGGGGCTGACGGCAGGAGGGGGTCCTTCCTGGAGGGCTTGGACAGACTCTACAGCGTCGAGGGCGTTGAGCTTGTGGATCAATTCCAGGGTGGAAGGGGACAGGGAAAGCTTCTTGTCCTTGCTGGAGGAGGAAGCGATAGACACAGTGGTGGTGGAGTCGTCAATCTCGAACTGGTACCAGGCGTCAAAGTTGGGGACGTCAGCATCTCGGGTACGCAGACGCTGGAGGGACTCGCTGGGGCGTTCAGAGAGGGGGATCAGGGGCTTGACGCCGGTCTTCTTGATCTTGCGCTTTTGGAGGGTTCCGTCGACGGCGGTGAGGAGGGTGTCGATGAACTCGGCATTCTTCTTTTGCTTCTCCTGGGCTTCGGGGGTGAGCTTGAGGGCGATGCGGGGAGCGCTGACGGGGGCGGGTGCGCGAGCTACGGTGGCAGCATTCTTGTCGGCGGGAGCTGCGGTAGCAAGCTGGGGGTTGGCCAGGAGGTAGGCCGTGAGCCAGATGGTCCACGTTGGGAGCTGCATTGTTGGGGATGCAACAGAAGCGATGGAGCTTGAGATTGGAGGTGTAAGGGGAAAGGGGGAAGAGGAGGTGAGGGTGAAGACTCAAGATGAAGGCACTTGAAGAGGATATCTTGGATGTTTATATACATGTTCTACACGACTTGATTTCCTCTTCCCATCACATTGCGTGCTCGCATCTTTGGCCGTCGATGCATCACTTGCATCCTTCCCTTCCCACCCACAATAGGTATTCTTCCCTTCCATCCAAGCCGAGTTGCGTGAAGGGCTGTGAAAGGTTCACCATCCTTCACGACTCTGATGGTGTGCGTGATTGGTGACAACTCGTGATTATTGATAATAAGTAACAGGGTGCGCAACCCCTGGTGCGCTTTAACAAATAATTTCACCGAGTTTGACCACCATGACTGGGCCACACCACCTACCCTCCTGGTTTGATATACGAGCTGGCTACTATTACCCCAGGCCACATAACATGAGATGTAAGTCTGCTTGAAATGGCCACATGATGGTCACACGAACCATTAAGCCGAGTCCGAGACCATGGAGACGAGGTGTGCCGTGCCGCACCATATCCTTATCGTTTTCTACCTGGTTGTGACTGAAGCGCAAAATACTACCCCATCCCACGCCCTTAGTCGACGTCAAGTATAAGTCGTCTGATTCTAGACCCTGCACGACCGTTGGCGAAAGACCAGGGATCCGGCTCCGGGCCGGTGGTGGCGGGGCACACACCACTCTGGCACTCATTTAGGTTCGTGCTGACAGTCTCGGTGAAGGGAGGTGAGGGAGTTATGCCCAACGAAGGATGTAATGCGGCTGGACTTAAATTTCCGAGGAAAGCCGATTCTTCATGCTGGCTGGCAGTGAGCTCGAACGGGTTGTGGTCTTGGCAACTTGGCTGATGAGAAATCCTACCCACCCCAGGTGAGTCGAAGAGGGAAAAGCTGACATCTTCTATTGGACGAAATAGTTGACTATTGGTTACCAAAGTTATAGCTGCATTTCAACTGCTTACCTATCGAATGCAGGTACCACTCCCTACCGGGCAGGTCCAATCTCGTATCGCAGACCAACAGCAGACCTATCAGGATGTTGCTGCGTGCGGTGGTAATTGTCAGGGGCGCAGAGGGGGGCTCATGATGGGAGTCATTGTCTGTCGGCAAACCCGCGTGATCGAAGACTGGGAGCATGCAGCTTCACCAACTAACTGCCTCCCTTCTTGAGAAGAGGTGATGGCGACACATTTTTCTATCAGGCAGCCACATTCATGTCAACAATGGTGTTGAAGCTATTGACAGCATGCACCGTGACAAAGTTCTCGAAATAGAAGTTGCTCGTAGCGATAGAGAGATAGATAATTCCGGGTTGACTTGGTTGATTGCGTAAACCGAACAGGACACCATTTGCCAAGAGCTGCCCAGTGATGCAGCTGGGCGTGGGAGTTGGCTGCTTGCTATCTTTTTCCGCAAAAGGGCAGTGTTAATAATGTCCCTGTCCCAGTGTCGTGTGCTGCAGTGGACGACAGCGACTGACATTCCAGTTGCACAAGGTCGAAGGGACGTGTAGACCCTGCTGTTAGTGCATGCCAACATTTTGTATGTGAAAAAACTATCCGCTCTGCCATCGTTACTAACAGCAAGGATTGGTCAGGCCGCCGCCGTGTTGGCAGTTCAACAGACAGGTGCGCCGCAAACATCCTGTCAAGTTGTCAAATGTCGACAGGGCTTCTGCACAGCACAGTATGCATCTTGGATCGTTCTGTTCGTCGGCCCGTCGCATCATCTGCCCGTCTGATGCCCTGAGCAAGCCACTATCACAAAGCTTACGTGCCTCCAATGCGCAGCCAAGATCTGTTTTTTTTTATCGCAAGTCCATCGAGATCCAGATCTCATCCTAACAAGACAGCAAACAACATTTCTTCTCTGCAGTCTACTTCTTGTCATTGCAAATGCGAATATATTTACGTTCCCTTCGTTTAATACTTGGCTACACACCTAGAGGTAACCGAGCGGGAGGGAGACGGCAGCTAAATTAAACGAATGTTTCAAAGGCTTCTGACAGGTTGCCAAGACAGGACCGTGCTAGTCCTACAACGGCTGACCGCTCCAAGAGTGAAGCTATTCCCAACTTTGACGAGACGAGAGAATGAGGTTTGCGAACCGTGAATTAGGATAAGTAGTAAGTGCCAACTTCCATTATTCTGTTTTTATAGTCTCTGCTGCCCAGTGAACGGGCGCTTTGCATCATGGATCAAAAATCAGCTCCCACGCTGCAGATGTGCTGTGCAAGTGAGAAGCCCAGGTCACAACAATGACGGCTGGTTTGAGTCGAGTCCCATCATTCCTTCAGGTATTTTTAAGTCGTCACCTCGCCAAACACTTTCTTTGCTTTTTCTGCTCATGACCAAGTCTCTCTTACCTTATGTTTAGCATTGTCAATTTCATGCTGTGTTGTTCAGTTTCTGTCGGATACCTCTCCCATTTGCTATGTCGGATCCCCGTTCTTGTCCCACGTATCGCGATCGCTCGATTATCGGATGTGTTGTGTTGGTTGGGGAGATTCGACATTCTCAGCCGCAGTCACTCGGTATACCTGTTAGGTGTACCGGGTATCCATCATGCGCGCCTGTGCGTAGATCTCTTCGAAGAAATCCATGAATATGCATGAGATTTGCAGAAAAGTCTTCGTCAGCCACCTTGAAGTCTCGCCTAGCGCAACTGATCAATCACGATAGTGCCGGTGCCATGGCACTAAGGCTTTTGCTTGCCGGTGTGGGTGTAGATCTCGGTTGTCGATCCCGACCCAAAGTGTGCTTAGGGCAAGCTGAGGAGAGCGGAGTGTGATGTCTCACCGCGGTAGACCCTGGGTCTTGGTGGCAGCTCGTGGAGATGGTGATCGTTGGGGATGGCCGAGCTTGCTGACGATGAAGGGACTTCTCAAGATGGTTAGTGAGATTGGGTATAAAGGAGCCCTCTTCCACCCAGACTTCCATCTCTCAAATCATCATCATCATCATCAACAACATCTCGAAACACACACAGACACTCCCAAGGCAGCCTCACAACCTACCAATCACTTTTCTCACTCATCAATCATGATCTCTGTTCGCTCCATCTTCACCACCACGGTGGCCCTCCTCGCCGCCCCGATCCTGGCCCAGGTCACAGCAGGCACCATCAAGTCCGACCTTGAGGTCTTGAAGACCAAGTCCCAAAAGCTCCAAGCAACTGCTCAGCAGTTCAACATCATCAATGCGCCCCTTCTTATGATCGGTCAGGGACCGTGGGCGGTACGTTTCATACTCTCGGAGTTTTAATATGAATCAATCCGCTGCTAACGCCTAGCTTGTAGCAATTCATGACCGGGTACCAGGACTTCGTTCAGACCACGACCACCTATATCCCGAAGCAGCAGGGCGCTGCCCAGATCCCCGCTGGTGCTGGGGCCACTGAGGTCACGAAGGCGTACACCGAGGTATGTTCCCCAGTATACACAATCATCGTTATCCTACCTTACAACCTGCTGACATTGGATACAGTTCGCCAAGGCACACACCCAGCTTCTCAACATCCTCATCGAGAAGGCCAGATTTGTCACCTCTGTCCCTTTCGTCGGACCTCCCGTGGCGGCCAATCTCCGTGGTGGCGAGGGCGCGGTTGACGTGAGTGCTCTTTACCTTCAGCGGGTTCACTTGAAAGGATATAATGCTAATCTTATGACACAGGCCTATTCCAACTCCCTTGTCAACTTGCTGCCCGCCAGTGCCGATACCGAGATCTTGGCTGCCCTGAAGCCCCTTGCTGAAGCGTTTGATAAGGCCATCAAGGCTTACGCTGGCAATCTCGGAGAGCCATCCTTCTGAGAGCCAATCTACTGATCGCCTCCCATTAGCGTTGAGGTTGGGAGTGTGAGGCCATAGGCGGGCAAGAGTTGAACTTCAGTTGCTCCAAGGGCAGTGCTTTAGGCTGTGGGCGGGATCTGCGCATAGGGGGAAGGACTGGTACATGTTTTATTCTTTGGCAGATAGGTACTTTACCTTATTCCTCCTGGTGTAACATTTCAGTAGCGTTTTGGTTTTGAAGCTATTCCCACTTCGGCTCTTCCCCACCTCGACACTTCGTTCAACCAATGATATCTTGGACTCGCAACAACTCCAAAGAGCACTGGCAGCTGAGAAGCAAGGTGGCGATCGCTACCCCGCTTCAATGGTCGTCAGGGGAAAATGTTTGTGGGATGATGCCGAGGTTCGACTTTTTTCTTTGTGCACAAGCTAGGAAATACCATGTAGAACTTGGACATAGCAGTCAGTCATAACGACCGACTTTCTGTAAAAATTGTCTGTACAACAAATCCACAACACTCAACGACGACAGTGTGAGCATCACCATGGCGATATCAGCAAACCCCGTGCTGTCCGCCTGGGCAAACATAGTGCACAGCTACAGCCCGCACAAGATCGAGTTCTTCGGCAGTCTGGCCATCCAGTTGATCTTCTTTTGGCTCCTCGCCTTCGCCTTCACCTTTCTTGACTCTTTGGCTCCCAAGTTGTCAGCAAGACATAAACTTCAACCCGCTCCGAAACAACCCACCACCGCCGAGATCAAGCACTGCTTTTTCGTCGTCGCCCGGAATCAGCTACAGAATATCGCCATCGCCCTGTCGATGCTCATCCTCTCCGAGTCACGAGGGCTACCATCCACATTCCAAGTAACACCGACGTTCCCGCCCCTGACGGAATGGCTGCGAGATCTCGTGCTTAGCTGCATTTTTCGAGAGCTCTTCTTCTACTATTCTCACCGAATCCTGCACACGCCAAGACTCTACAAGGCCATTCACAAGAAACATCACGAGTTCACGGCCCCGGTGGCGCTGGCAGCACAGTATGCCCACCCCATCGAGCAGTTGGTCGCCAATACGCTGCCGGTAGTTCTCCCGCCGATTCTGCTGCACTCGCATATTCTGACCATGTGGACGTTCCTGATCATGACGCTGCTCGACACCGTGCTTGTGCACAGCGGATATGACTTTTTCGCCGGGGCGGCCAGAAAGCATGATGCGCACCACGAAAAGTTTACTGTCAACTTTGGGGTATTTGGGTTCATGGACTGGGTGCATGGGACTGATGGGAGCAAGAGGAGGAAGCCAAAGTCGGGATGATATGGAGCTTCTATGCGAGATAGGGGGGAAAAGTAAACACTGGATCGTGGATCGTTTCACAAGAATGATGACGTCTAGTACCCAAAAGCATGTCACTTCAGATATCAATAAAGCATCGGAGTTGGATACCATTGTCAATCAACGGGGTGGGATGGGCCGCGCGCCAAGCCCCTTTTGATGTTCATCTGGCAATACCCAAGAACCTGGTTACGCAAACGAACCCGATCACACCTTGTCTAAACATGAACCTCAGCTGTCCCAAGGTGTCAATCCCTCCGTCTTCGCGTAACTAGTTACCCCCGGAAAGCGTTGTTTATCCGCCATTGATGGCACTCCAGTTCAACGGGATGCTGCGATCTCCGTTGACCCCCCCTGGTCTTGCCGCGGCGGAGGGACCTCTTCCGACATTGCAACGGCGCAAACCTCCCCGCAAAACTTCCCGACATTCCACATGGCAGTCTACATCGCTATTGTCTGATCTCGAGCTGCCAACCAATATATAATAACAACCCACACATCCCTTCCTTTCTCTTCACGATGCCACCCATCCCTGATCCCCGGTCTTGAGTCCCCCCCCAGGACACTGGCAGGACAAGATGGTCAACCTCCGTCCCAACCTCGGCGGGCTCCTCGCCCTAGCCCTCTTTTCCACCGGCACCCTCGCCCGCGTCTGCAAACCCCGCGACGTCCCCATCACCTACGAAGCCGAAGACGCCCTCCTCACCGGCACCACCATCGACACCGCCCAAGCCGGCTTCACCGGCACCGGCTACGTAACCGGCTTCGACGAGTCCACCGACAAAGTAACTTTCACCGTCTCCTCCCCCTCCCAAAAACTCTACGACCTCTCCATCCGCGCAGCCGCCATCTACGGCGACAAGCGCACCCACGTGATCCTCAACAATGGCGCCGCGTCCGAGGTGTACTTTGCCGCTTCCACTTCCTTCCAATCCGTCCCTGCCGGCCAAGTTCTCCTTCATGCCGGCGAAAACACTATTGATATAGTCAACAACTGGGGGTGGTACCTGATCGACAGCATCACTTTGACCCCCTCCGCTCCTCGCCCACCTCCCCAGATCAACGCCAATTTGAACAACCCCGCTGCGAATAGCGATGCCAAGGCTCTTTATGCCTACCTCCGGTCCATCTACGGGAAAAAGATCCTGTCCGGCCAGCAGGAACTGTCCTGGGCCAACTGGATTGCTCAGCAAACCGGCAAGACTCCCGCCTTGGTTGCGGTAGATTTGATGGACTATTCCCCCTCCCGCGTGGAGCGTGGCACCGTTGGCACGGCCGTGGAGGAAGCAATCACCCACCACAACCGCGGGGGGATTGTTTCGGTCCTCTGGCACTGGAATGCCCCCGTCGGGTTGTATGACACGGAGGAAAATAAATGGTGGAGCGGGTTCTACACCCGCGCTACCGATTTCGATATTGCCGCGACATTAGCGGCGGGCCCGGGGAATGCGAATTACACGTTGATCATCAGGGATATCGACGCTATTGCTGTGCAGCTCAAACGACTACAGAGCGCAGGAGTCCCGGTCTTGTGGCGGCCACTTCACGAGGCGGAAGGAGGATGGTTCTGGTGGGGAGCAAAAGGCCCGGAGCCGGCAAAGGAGTTGTGGAATTTGCTGTATGAACGCCTGACGGTGCATCATGGCTTGAATAATCTCA
Source organism: Podospora australis (assembly GCA_033296905.1). NCBI lineage: Eukaryota > Fungi > Ascomycota > Sordariomycetes > Sordariales > Podosporaceae > Podospora > Podospora australis. Next base: position 76,019 of record MU864404.1, on the reverse strand, counting down.
TCTGGGTCTGGAATTCGGTGCTGCCGGAGTGGTACCCTGGGGACGAGACGGTGGATATTCTCAGCGTGGATGTTTATGCGCAGGGGAATGGGGTGAGTTCTTCTTTTCTTTTTTTCTTCTGTTTGTGGAAATGGAGACTGATATGAGAAAAAACAACAGCCAATGTCGACGCAGTTCAACGAGCTGATTGAGCTCGGTAAAGACAAAAAGATGATTGCCGCTGCCGAAGTGGGCGCTGCTCCCCTCCCGGATCTGCTGCAGGCGTACCAGGCCAACTGGCTGTGGTTTGCGGTTTGGGGGGATTCGTTTATTAACAATGTGGAGTGGAATAGCGTTGAGACGCTGAATACGATTTATAACCATGAGTATGTCTTGACGTTGGATGAGATTCAGGGGTGGAGAGGTTAGACGAGCTGGGCGAAGGGGTGATGGAGCTGGAAAAGGGGTTGGGATTTGTGTAGGGCCCTTCGGGTATATTGACCGTGGTCATACATGTACATCTTTGGTTGAAGTTCAAACACCGACGATACCGGGTTGTAGACGAACATGACCTTCCATCCGCAACAGGTTACCGCGTTGGCGTCCCCTACTTTCAACACATTCACCCCGGAGCAACCTTAGGTGAAGCACAAATCCATGCAACAAGAGCACATACGACCATAGCTCCAAGAAAACTCGGCATCCCGTCCGCTCTGCCCTAGATAAGCTTGGAAGCGCTGAACTAGTACTCAGGTGGGTGACCACTGGGGAATCCTCAGTGTTGTATGTTTCTTTTGTTTTTGTTTTTGTTTTTGTTTTTGTTTTTGTTTTTGTTTTTTGTACCTATCTGTTTCTTAGAGTCAAGATAACTTTGCTGCCTTTTGTTTCAGTGAGGAGAGGCTCCTTGTTTCGGTTGTCGATTCACTTTCATCTCGAATCACTGCAGTGGGGTCATTTCCTGAGGTCTACCTTGCACACTAGGATAGGTGTGGAAAAATCATTCACACAGATCGGTCATCCGCCTACGTTTGGCCTGGCAAGAAGATTATGCACCGGAGGGTTCGGAGGTGTCAATTGCAGCCCCGTGCCAGAACACCCGTTGCACCTCCGAGATGACCAGCCGCATACTGGTCCTGTCAGCACAAATACTGTAAGGCCAAGTCCACATTTGAGCCCTCCGAACCACTCGGAACATGAACCAAGAACCTCACCAGCCCGGTCCGAAAACTTTCCTGCCAGGACGACCACGACAACATGTCTTTCCCCCTGAACACACGCAACACCACCGGTTTCTCACCATGGATAAATCAACTTCCTTCTCTCCCCCAGACTCAGCAGTTGCCCATCGACACCATCATCAACTCCTCGCTTTCAATCTCGCAGGCCGAGCAAAATGTTCTCCTCCCTCCTAACCCACGCAGGGCTCCTAGCGACCATGTCCTCCACTAGCGTCGCCTCAGCAGCAACTTCCACCTCCTCCTCCCCCACTCTGCCTACAGCAGATTCGTTCCTGCTTGGGCCTCTAATTCCCTTGAATCTGGCACTTGTCGCGCCCGAATCATTCGACTCATATCTTCACGCCCCCCTTGGTGCGCGGAGCGTAACTACCCCTACTGCCACGGCAACGACCACGGCTTGTGCACCTTCGGCTGTGGTGTACGGGCCTATGCCGCGGGCGTTTTACGGGGGGGGAAAGGAGGGTGGGTGGTTTGGCGGGATGCCTTTGGTGCAGATGATCTAAAATCGATATAAACATGGGATGGTAAGATCTGTGCTTCTGGTTGCCAGGAATAGAGGCGACGCTCTCTTTACGGAGGGGATGACGTTCGCATATGGCAGCAGGGTCTAGGGTTGCAGATCGGGGAGCAAGGGGACCACCAAGAGTGGTGGGTTCGATCTCGACGCCGTCCGGTACGGGGACGAGGGAACCCATCATTTCGGATTGATGATTTCCAGGAGCTCGTTGAGGCGGATCTCGATGCCGTCAGGTACGGGAACGAGGCGTCTTCAACGGCTCTGGAAAAAGATGGAATGGGGGTCATGGCCGGTCTCGAGGCCGTCTGGTACGGGCGCTGGGAACGAGGGGTCATTGGTGGTGCAAGGTTGGGGTCGGCAGGGGCTGATAGGGCTGAAGTTTGCGGAGGGTAAATGGCAGCTTCATCTCAGGCGTCGTTCAGCTGATGCACTTCCATAACAGTGCAGTGCCCGGCGATGCAAGCTTCAACGTCACAAAGAACAAACATGTCGGTGATATGTGGTTGGAAAAGATGTACGGATCGGGTGTGGGAAGAGGCGGAGTCTTGTCTGCACTTGGTAATAAGAATAGAACACTGTACCGAAAGCCGTTGCGATAGGGCTGTGCCGCCCGCTTCAACACTTGTGGTCCATCAATTTGGTGCTTGGCAAGAACTTTTGACTTTTGATCAACATGGCCCCAGAATCCTTCATGCAATGCCAAAAGAACAGACGGTAGTTGGACAAAGTTTGTCAGCAGCCGAGATCAGGTCATACAAACAGCCCGGGGATCAAACTCTCTCATCATGTCTTCAAGACAAAGCCTCATCTCCTGGCCGATATTAACTGCCTTTTGCCCCCATCGTTGGGGTCCAGAGTTCATATTTCTCTTAGCTGTCCAGTAACATGATGCATGGTACTTTTGTCTTGTTTTAACGGGAGCCTGGAGTTTTTGTCCATCTTTTTTTGCTACTGCTCCCGGACTTTTTTTTTCTCTTGTCCCAATGTTCCTTTGTATTCAGTCAAATCATCACCAACAAGATGCGGAATATCCTCACATGCCTCCCGGCCTTGGCGTCGGTGATGGCGGCAATGGAATTCATCGAGCCAGGAAAATTCGGCGGATCCGTGTCCGCCGCGAGGTAGCCAGTTTTAGTCCTCGGAGACACGATAGACGTTGAATGGACGGCGCCAGAAAAGGGGAAGAAGTTCTCGTTGGGATTTTACCAAGTCAAGCCGGACGAGGCGGAACAGTTCCAGGGGAGTTTTGACTCGAATGCAAAGAATCTTCAGTTTATCATCCGTACGTGTTTGACTTTGCTAGGTATGTGTAGAATGGAAGCTGGTACTAACTCCAGAAAAACAGGAGACGGAATAGACCAAACCAGAACACGATGGAAGGTCTCAAACGGAGAGACAGATCTGGCAGTATCCAACATGTACGCGCTGGTTCTTTGGGCAGCTGACAAATCGACCACCGACTCGGCGACGAATATCTTCAACATCTCCATGTCCGCGACCACCCCCGATCCCAGCACAACTGCCTCTACCAAGACGTCTACTTCGACACCCACTGGCGGATCAGACACAACCGAGGAGGAGGAGTCAACAAACACAGAGGCTCCTGTATCTGCCCCTTCTTCAGGTCTCTCAACTGGTGCGGCTGTCGGAGTGGGCATAGGTGCGGCCATAGCAGTTCTGGCTCTTGTTGGTGGTGCATTCTTTCTCTGGAGGCGCAAGAGGCAGCAAGCCAGCAGTGCAGAAGTTGCACCGATGATGGATGAGCAGCAATCGTGGCGAGGAGGGGGGGCAGTACTTCCGCAGTACACCACCCCACCGCAGCCCGAGCAGTCCAAGTACTACTATGCCGGACCACCAGTGGAAGTTTCAGCTGAACAGCGGAGGCATGAATTGGGGGCATGACAGATCGGCCGTGACTCGCAGAGGCCGGCTTCTTCCAGGACGACGTAGTTAAGGGGATCTGTTGCTGCGTGAGATACTAGGAGGCACTTGGTTAGCGGGTGATTCGTACAGCATTGACATATTACCAAACTTGAATCAACATTCCAGTCCCTATAGAAACTTTATGCATTGCCCATCACCCCCATCACCCCCATCACCCCCAACCTTGACCATCGACATCACGTATACCACGTAGGCACCGGCACCTCCCCAAGCAACCACCACCTCCCCAGCTCCCGATTCTTGTAAGCAACAGGATCATGCAGCGTATGCGTCCTAATATCTCTCCAGAACCGATCCAGCCCCAACTTCCCCGCCGTAGCCCGTGCACCCACCACCTCAAAGATCCCGCTTGTAACCCTCAGCCCCGTATCCGTCGTCACCACCTTAACACTGGCCACCAGCTCCGCCCATTCACCCCTTTCCTGGAATGTCAACTCCCCCTTTTGGTCCTGATACTGTCCATAGATCCTATCCGCTTCCAAACCCGCTTTATCAGCCAACGCCTCCGCCGCCGCCAGGTGCGCGTAGAAATTCCCGTATGCCTGCAAAACATAAAACTCGTCTGTTCCCTTTGCCTTATCATCTGTAGCTGCCAAACCTCCCCCAAATGGCCAGGCACGGGTGTAGGCGACTGTATACCCCCTCGCTGCCTCCAGCGCTCCCTGTGCAATCCCCAGGTAGAAATTGCTGAAAACAAGCTGAATAGTCGGCAACAACAACGTCGGAAAAACACCTGCTCCCTCTTCTTGGGCTGGCTTCTTGGTCTGCACATCCCACCCCAGCGCATCTTCCCAGGCCACCTCCACCCCCTCCACTTTCCCGGAGCCAGATTCGGTGAGACGTAATCCGAGATTATCCCAGTTGTAGTCAAACTCGATCCCTTCCTGTCTAGTAGGGACAATCGCGAAAATATGCAGCTCCGGCTGATCAACCAGCGCCCCCTCCAGGACCAGCAAGTCCGACACCGCTGCCCCGGTAGTAAAATTCTTGAATCCGTTGAAAGTGATTTTGCTGTCGTCGTAGGTAATCTTTAAATCCGAATCTCTCGGGTTAACCGCGCCGCCTACGTAGTAATTATTCTTGATAATCCACTTCTGGAACCGCTCCGCCTGGGAAGCGTTGCCGACTACGTGCGCGGTGCGGGACCAGAGGAGGTGGTACCCTAGGAGCATGCCTATCGAACTGTTTCCCTTTTGTCAGCTACACCCTCATCATATCTCAGGGAAGAAAGCACAAGAAAAAGGACCGAGGAAGAGGCAACCCGTGACAGTAGACTGCCCAACATCAAACATCGGGAAAAAATGGAAAGGGGAAGAGGGAAGAGAGAAAAGAAAATGACATACCCATCCCCCTTAGCCACCTCCCGGATGGCTTGATACCCTACACTCCACGGCTGCTCGCCACCCCCATATTCTTTTGGCCCCAAGATCCTCAAGAGTCCAGAGTGCTTGAGCAGCGCAATCTCAGCGCGGGGGGACTTATTCGCCTTCTCGCGGGCAGCGGCATCAACTAAGAGGACCTCAGATACCTCCTTTGCGCGCTGCAACCACCCCGCAGCATCAGTAGGGTAGGTCGACCATTTGGCTCCATACTCGGCGTAGACTGCCGGGTCTGTGGCCGCAGGGGGTGGGGCTTGTTTCGGTACTGGAGCTGTAGACATTTTTCTCCAATGTCTCTCTCAAGTCTCGGGCGTATTGACTGTCTCGAGGAGAAGAACAAGTGATAAGGGGTAACAACAAATGTGAGCGACGGTGGGCAAAAAGTCACAGAGGCATGCGTTCACGAAACCTCGAGTTGTATCAGTTCATGTACTTTATACTCTTTCTTGTTCTTCAACGGGTCACCCACTACATCTCATAAATAAAACTAAAGTTTAATGATGAGGTGATCTGCTGCATGTACTAGTCTTCTCACCATCTCACAAGCTATTGGCATCAAACACAAAAACAACCCGATTGGCATCACGCCTGAAGCCATCAATATGTCGCAAAAACACCCGTCATTGCGCGCGACCACCCAGGCCGTCTGAACAACTGCAAATAGTCTCTTGTTTCCCAATTCCATCACCGAAATCACCCGACTACAAGAAATAGAGCAAGAACTCAGACGTCACGGGCATGCCATGCTTTAGTGTATCAACATTGGAAGCTCAAAAAATCAGTCCAGAACAATAACATGCAAACACGCCAGAATACTTGCTCACGCTTGACACACGCCAGACGTAAAGGCTTTCCCTTGACGAAACAGGAGTTTGCAGCCACGGAGGGGATATCCACCAGCCCAGCGTTGTGATCCTTCCTACCCCTCGATGGCGCAACTGATGCGCAGAATGATAACATATCCACAGCTCCTCCAGCACCACGCAATTCTTAGCTTCTTGGGCTGCCGCAGTATCCATCACGCTTGCCTGGGTTACCACCGCGATGGGACCAGCTGCGTTGGTGAGGTGCGGATTCGAGCTGTCGTCCTCGTTGGTCACTGGTGGGCGTCCTTCCGAGGTCACCCAACCCCCACCGACTCCGATCTTGGAAACCGGGACATCCCGAACCCCCGAAAGGATCATAACGACAGTTCCTTAAGGTAGGGCTGCCACGATGTTGTCCCCGATGGGGCTTAAAGCCATGTATGAAGGGCCGGACAGAATTGCGTGATGGTCGGGTCCGCTTTCCCCACGCCAAGACACCCCGATCTACGACACCCGTGCCGAATGCCCCGAACTCCTTCCGCCTAGCCTCCGTCCCCGTATGGTGCCGTCTTCGCATGTGTAGCGTGTATGGCATCATTGCAGTTTTGGATGACGAGCTGCATCATGCCAAAACAGTTGTAGATCGAATAGAGTATCCACGTAGAATAGACTGAAAAGAGAAAAGTATATCTACCTCCCTAGTAGATCCGAAAAGAGATGTCGTCGTTTCCCAAGTCAGTTGCGTGATCGAACCGGTTCGTTTTTCGCAGAGATAAGCTTTCTGTCCAACCAGCTACCAAGCATACCCCTAGGCCCAACAGGATACCAAGTCAGCGAAACCAGTCAACCAGGCGTCCATCATGTCTCTCGAAGCAGCCGCACAATTGAACAGCGACCCTGAGAGGCTCCTCTTTGCGTATGTGTAAACCGAGATTCCACAAAGAGAATGCACTAACAAAAACGCAGCTACTGGGTTCCCAACGTCTCAGGAGGCCTTGTCGTTTCCAAAATCCCCCAGCGCACGGATTGGACCCTCAAGTCAAACCTGCAGTACGCCCGCACAGCCGAGAAATACGGTTTCGAGTACGCCCTTACCCAGATCCGCTTCACCTCGTCGTACGGAGCCTCCAACCAGCATGAGTCCGTATCCTTCTCGCAGGCCATTCTGTCCGGCACAGAAAAGCTAAAGGTGATCGCGGCAATCTTGCCCGGACCCTGGAACCCTGCCGTTGCCGCCAAGCAGCTTGCGTCGATTGACAACTATTCCGATGGCCGCATTGCCGTGAACATCGTCTCTGGCTGGTTCAAGGGCGAGTTCACCGCCATCGGAGAGTGGTGGCTTGACCACGCCGAGCGGTACCGCAGATCCAACGAGTTTATGAGGTGCTTGAGGGGCATCTGGACGGCGCCAGAGGATGAGGGTTTCACTTTCGCTGGTGACTTTTATCGGTTCCGCAACTACAAGCTGTCGCCCAAGCCCGTGCAGAAACCCCACCCGCCTATTTTCCAAGGCGGCAACAGCGAGGATGCCAGAGTCAACGGTGCCGAGGTTGCTGACTGGTACTTCATGAACGGTAACGACCTCGAGGGTTTCCGTGCACAGATCCAAGACGTCAAGGCCCGTGCCGCCAAGGTCGGTCGGGAGAAGCACGTCAAGTTTGCCGTCAACGGTTTTGTCATTGTCCGCGACACCGAGGAGGAGGCAGTGCGTGTCCTCCAAGAAATCCAGGGCAAGGCTGATGTCGAGGCCATCAATGCGTTCGCGAACGAGGTGAAGAATGCGGGCCAGAGCACCAAGGATAAGCAGGGCATGTGGGCGACGTCCACATTCAACGACCTTGTCCAGTACAACGACGGATTCAAGACGAAGTTGATCGGTACCAAGGAGCAAGTTGCCGAGAGAATCGTCCTGCTCAAGGCTTTGGGGGTAGACCTCGTCCTAACGGCGTTCCTGCACTACGAAGAGGAGGTAGAGCAGTTCGGTCGCGATGTTCTGCCGCTGGTCCGGCAGCTCGAGGCCCAGGGGAGAGGAAAGGACGTCGAATACGAGATCCAGCAAACAGGTGACGTGTACAGGAAACGCACTGCTTGAAGACCTCACAAGATATGCCAAATGCGAAAAAAAGAGTAAAACAAAAAAGATTGCGACCAAAGCTGGCAAGAACTTTGTGATATGGTGCAGAATTTAGTGTCGAGGAAGAGCACAGAGGTTTCCAAATGCTAATCGGAGAGGGTAAATGTCGTCCTAGGGGTCAATGGCGTCGTCGGGGTCAGTGTCGCTCGGGGAGGTCATGTCGATAGACAGTGAAGCACCAGTGCTAATCGAAGACTGGATCCCACCGTGTCAAGGACAGCCGTGGCATGGAGGATCGGGATATTGCCAATTGCTCCAAAAGAATATGTCGCTTCCATTGTAGTAGCTGACAGCAAACTGGTAGTCCCAAGCAGATGGCAGCAATCGCGTCGGAATGTCTGCTCGGACTCGCAATGCCCTCTGTGACCCCTGCGCACTAACCACAGCGACACAGTTAGGCATCCGGGCTTCTGGTATTGCGTCTTTCAAGTCCCTGGGAGGACCCCCGAAGCGTCTGGGTAGGGCCCAGATCTTATAGATCGTGGCGCTTGGGCTGCCCACCCAAACCACTCTGGTTTTTGTAGTGTCCAGCACCTCGATACGTGGCCATGGTACCATACAGAGATAAAGGCCAAGATTGGGACCAACAATAACAGACGGTGCGCTGCGACGTGGACCCCCACCCGCCTTCGTCCAGGTCTCTACCGCAATCGCGTAGCAGTGCCCAGCAACTAGCCCCTTGATCTCAGCCCAGGTCCCCTTTACACCAACGACGATCGGGAAGCTTCCGGGGTTGTTAATGTCAGCCGTCACGATGCCATACCGATCAATCTCGCCCACCACCTCTTCCGGCGGGTCCCAGGAGATTGTATAACCTTCCTTTGTAGGGTGGGTACGGATATTGATGGGAGGAGGGGCCGTCTGGGGATTGGCGATAACAACGGCAGGCTCAGTCCACGAGGAAGCAGTAACGTTCCCGCACCGGGCGCGAACCCAATATGTCCACTCCTCACCGGTTTGGCAGAACCTCGTGTCATACCTGTTGGTCTGGGTACCCACTAGATTCCCATGGTCGCCACCAACCCCGCGCTTGCACAAGATGGAGACATCATACTCGTAGGCGCCATAGACGGGATCCCAAGTCACAACGATGCCACCAGGAGTAGCCTCGGCTTTGAAGTTAGTGATGGGGCTAAAGTTTCGAGACGGGATGGGTTCGGGAATCGAAAGCTCGGTCTGGCCAACACCGAATTCGTTAACAAGGGTGAGCGAGAAGGCCTGGGCAATCTCATACTCGCCGAGAGCGTTCGGGTGCAGACCGTCGTACGCCCCTTCAGAGCCTGGGAGTATGTCAATACGATGTTGTTCCGTTGTGTGCATTTCGTTGAACGACTTACAGGAATAATTCTCCCACAGTTCTACCAGGGCAATGGGTGACCGCTCGGTACTCAAGCGTGGAATGTCTAGATCGAGGAGGGCATTGTAGATTTCAATGTTAGCCGATAAATCGGGAAGACCGGGAATGGGGGTACGCTGAGGAACATTGGCGACAGCGAAGTGCAGATCAGGCTTTGACAACCTCGCCTGTTCGATCAAACGACGCATGTTGTCGAGCGTCTCATCAGGTCCTGTCACATTCCAGCCGATATCGTTAAAGCCGAGCTGGACAAGGCAAAGGTCCGGCTTGTACGCGGCCACTTGTTCGCGGATGAGCCATTGGGCCTGTTTGACTTGCCGGCCTCCCGCCGAAAAGTGATGTGAATTGTCGAGGAAGTCTGGGTTGGTACCAAGAGCGTATCCGCCGTCGCTGCGCAATGGTTTTGGAAGGGGAGCTGGCTCATCCTGGAAGGGGGGTGGTTGCGGTGCTTCAGGCTCTTCGGGCGGTACAGTGCCTTTATAGGGACCGACAAAGCGGATGGGGATGTGCTGCTGTTGAAACCATTCCCAGATGCGATAGCGCCAGGTCCAATCTCCCTGACGGCCATGGGAGATGGAATCGCCCACCACCATGACCTTGATGATAGGTTCCTGATGAAACGTTTTTGGAGTCAGGTCTGGGCCAGGGAGAACCCTTGCAGCGGATCCACACGATGTTGAGCGCGACATTCTAAGGGCGGTATTCCCAATAGCGAGCCGCCGGAACCAGGTTGGCCGTGGGCGGCGCCGATGGCGCGCTATCATGCAGGGCATGGGGTGCTGGAGCTATCCCGAACCGGTAAAAGTACTTGTGACGGCTTGATTGTGGTAGCTGAATGATGATTGGTGATGAAACAAGAGTATAATTGATGCTCAGTTGATGTTCTTGATAAATAATCCAACAGATGGATGAATTTTGGGTTAATCCATGGAATGGAAGCCAGAAACTTGAGAGTTGAAGGATGGAAGAGCTGAGACTTGGCCCTTGGGGAGTGCCAAGAGACAATTGCGGGGTCAATTTTCATCACCTGAGAGCTGCCAGTGATTTTGACAGCAGACAAAAATAGGGAGCCGGAGCGGTCTAGGGTTAGGGTTCTAATAGCCCTGTGGCATCCAGATGATTCCCAAGCTTCTGGTTGCGCTCGGCAGTGATCAGTCCTTTTAAACTTTCGAATTCGTGCTGCAGATGTGTGGAATTGCGGGTCATTCCCAGGAAGTGTTGTGTCTTCCCAATGTCAGGTAACAGGCAGACAGTCTTCTGTTCCAGCTTACGGGGACAAGAATTGAGATCGTAGACTCAGGGCGAACATCACAACTTTCACGTAGAATAGAGTAGAATATGTGGGATCAAGACACTCTCCAAACGGTCATGTTTTGTAACCAGCGAGACAGTAAAGTTTTAATTTGTAAGGTATGCACAGCGGCGGTTTGAATGCCCAAAAGGACCAAGAGTTTGAGTGTTGCTCTCAAGTCTCAACGCGGCTCCAAAGTTTTTCAAACGAATAGGATTGCCGAGTTCAAGCGTGAATAATCACAGCTCCCAAGGTGACCAGTGCCCATAATCCAAATCCACGCCAATACTACCAACTCCCTTCGTTAGGCGAGCCTTTACTCTTTCTTCGAGATACCGTGAGCAGCAGCCAAAGCTTGCACCACTGCCTCCAGCGCTCCCTTGTCGGCACCACGAACCCTTTCCACCAGTCCGTCAGCACCTCGACTGACAGATACTCGCGAGCCTTTGATGCGATCACCAACGTCAATCCCCTTCGGAACGCCCTTCTCGAAGAACACAAATGTCGGCATGGCGGAGACTTGATATCGTCCGGCGAGTTCATTGAGATGAGTAACGTTGACCTTGGCAAAACCCAGACGCCCCTGGGTGCCGTAGCTGTCGGCAAGTCCGGAAAAGATGGGCGCGATGGTGCGGCAGGGCGGGCACCAATCTGCGTAAAAGTCTACTACCACATTGTCGGTCGAAGATAAGAGCGCGTCGAGCTCGGCAGATGAGGTGATCTTATGCACCTTGTGGGAGGTTTCGGGGATGGGGGATCTGTCCTTGAAGAGTGTCTGTGAATCGTATGTCAGCTTCCATGAATCTCGAGAGTTAACCCACACGCCACGCAACATACCTGCGACAGAAGAAAAATAATGACGACTGCCAGAAAAATGTAGTCGGATGTACCCATATTGAGTATTAGGTAGGAATTGTTTGATGGTCGAGTATAAAGGATTGCAATTAATGAGATGAGGATTCCAGTTGATGAATGCGTGGTGCAATCACGAAATGTGTTCAGTGGTTCAAAGCCTGTGAGAACTTCCAATATGGCCTGTGTCCCCCCCCCCCCTGCAAATGGGAGCTTTCGGTGACCGAGAGGTGGGGGCGTGGGGCCCGTGCGAGTTTTCAAAATCTGCCAAGCCATGATCGTCTGGCAGCCCACGACTTTTACTCTCTGTTGCACGATTTGCGTACTGGTACTCTCTGTAAACGCCATTGATTTACCATTTGATTCTTCAAATTTCCTTACCATAGCGATGTCTCTACGTTATTGTCATTATTTTATGTTTCTACTAGATTGACCCCTTTGCCGTATCTCTTTTTCTTTCCAAGTCTTCGGCGGCACTGAGGGAGTTCGAGAGATGTTGGAATGGCAACCCGAATCGGTTAGATGCGAGATCCTGTCATTGAAACAGATCGAGTTAGCAGCAGTCAACATGCAGCGGCAAACATGCATGATGCGCGTTTTTACCCTAGCGGGTTTTACGATGGGCGTGGACATTGGCAAAGACCGCAAAAGCCTAACGCTGCCTCCTCCCGAGTCCCTGGATAACCTCAATCACAATTGAACTGGCTGGTCAGCGACAGCATCTTATCAACCCCGCGATTCTGTGAGCGGCCCGGGGGCTTCAACAGCAATCCTTTCGACCGGAAAGCTTGGAATGACGAGGAAGCCGAATGCGGCAAGCCTGAACCTTAAAAATGGCCGTCTATCAATCTCTCACGGATGCATATCATATCCGCATACTTCAGATTGCTCCCTCCGACGACAAAACCGCTCCCATACTGGCAAGTTTCCATGTCGAATCCCTTGCTCAAGATCCGCCTCCCGAATTTGAGGCTCTATCATACATGTGGGGTGACCAAACCCAACGAGCCGACATCTCCCTCGACAATGTGCCCTTCTCCATTTCGCAGCGCCTGCACGGTACTATCCAGAATCTACGACATGCAAACCAGCCGCGACGACTCTGGATCGATGCGATATGCATCAATCAGAACGATGTACAGGAGAGGAACCAGCAGGTTCAGCTTATGAGAATGATCTACCAGCGAGCGAAAGCTGTCCTGGTTTGGTTGGATGAGGTAGTCGATACTTCGCATGCCGCCTTCGACAAACTCCAAGCTCTCAGCGAAGCCTCCCAGATCAGTGACCTAGGAAAAGACCCAGACCTCTGGGATCCTCTTTGCGAAATCTTCAAGAACCCATACTGGTCCCGCGTCTGGATTCAACAGGAGATCAGCAGCGCAGGTACCCTTCATCTGTTTTGCCGTGAGATCGAGCTCAGCACCTATTCCATCTTTCACCTCCTCATATTGTTCTCCCAGGTTCAGTTGGAGGATATTTTGGGACCTTCTTGGTTTGACTGGGCGCTCAAGAAACCTTCGGTGACATTACCTCCACGATTTGGTACTCGAGACCCCCATCTCCAGCCTCGCAACGGAACAACGATCGGAGGAACCCAGTTGGACCTCCTCGAAACACTCTCCAAGATCAACACACTTCAATGCACCGACCAGAGGGACCGAGTATACGGCATCATGTTTCTTGCTCAGGACTGCAACGAAGGCGACGTGAAGATTGATTACAACTTGACCCTCCCAGAAGTGTATGCGGAAGTTGTCCAGTGTGTTATCTCCAAATACCGGTCTACTCGCTTCCTGCTGTATTCTAGCTTTGACTACGCCAGGATGCCTGGCATTGCGGAGAATACATCATCGTGGGTCCCGGACTGGAGACGACCGCCAGTCAGGCCATCAATGGCGCGTACCCTTCCAGGTTTGGACGAGTTGACTCCGCCGGCGGACACTCGGGGCAACAACTGCAACTTGCCAACCATTGTCGAAGGCGTTCTGTCGCTGCATGCCATCAAAGTCGGCACCGTCTCAAAAACATACCACGAACTCTTTACCAAGGACTTGCTCGTCCAGTCAATCTCTGAGTTCGTCACAACATGTCTAAATATCACGAAAGATGCGATCGAGCTTAGTCATTCCGCTTCAGGACTATCTATGACTTCGACAGAAGATGAACTCTATGTCAAGCCAGAGGACTCAGAGCAGTGGAGGGCCCTTATGAGGACCTTTGGTGGTCTTGACCACCGAGACAGAGTGAAACATCCAGACTTTGACACAATCCTCTACCAAGGTGCCAAAGATTTGCTTACCTTCTCTCGGCAACGCGACGAGGACTTTGATCCAGATACGTGTCAAGTTGGCAAGATTGTACACTTGCCACCGGGTCCTGCGGCGAACGAGATGAAATTTGTGAAAGTCTTGATATCATTTGCGTGGTGGATAATGACAAAACACCACGCTCCCTTCGTCACTGTCGATGGACGGGTGGGAATGGCTCCAGATTGTGTGCAGGGCGGTGACGAGATCTGGCTTGTGCCGGGGTGTGAAGCCCCTGTCTTTTTAAGGCCGTGTGGTGGCCACTGGCTGGTCGCGGGGGAGGCCTATCTGGACGGCAGCAACCTCTGGGAACCACTTGGGGGGATGAAGAGGCTTGGAGATGTGAGCGATGGGGAGATGCTTGGGGATTACCAAGTGCAGGTCATCCAGCTGCGGTAAAACTCATGTCGCCAGTTCCAGTCATCTTCATCAAGGTTATCGTCGTGGCCCAGTTGACATGGCAGTCAAGAAGGAAAAAACAACCAGAACGCACTGAGATATGCAGTGCCCGCTCACTGTCGCCCCCTGGTCGTATATTGGTCCCCGTTGTCGTCTTGGCCCTTTACGACGCCCTTGAGCCACCGATCCCAGCAGACCCATCACTTCCTGTTTTATTAGGGGTTGTTTCTCAGTTGCTCCAGCACCAAAATGCACAGTAACTGGAAAACTCAAGATGGATACACTCGTAAATCCACATGAATTCATCCAAGCCAATACCGCCCCCAAGCTTCCAGAAGTGGAAAATGCAGCGTATTTCCCCATGTCGGTGCCGTAAAGCATACGGCCCGTTGAAATTGATTCGGGAGGCTATCCCTATACTATTTATGTGAGTCCTCCCATCTTGATTATTACCAAGCTCCCATTGCTAACAGACACAAGGACACTGACAATGACGTTGGTCGTGCGCGACTGAGGCTCAGGCACTGCAGTTCATTTCCGAGTCGCCAAATACCCACAGTAACATTCATGAATAAGCCTCCAGGCACACAACACACCCATTGCTCGTAAGGGGTGATACTACGGCGCGAGACACGCTAGTCTGAAATCTGGGTGGCACATAGGCACCGATGTGGTGAGAGTTGGGACGGAGCTTATGCAGGTACGGGGTGCTGTGCCCTCGGCTCGTTGGAGCGTCTGACCAAAATGCGCCGCTTACACCCCGACAAGCGACAACATGGGATGACTGTGCCTCTTACGGACGAATACGGGCGAGCATCGATCTGGCAGAATCTGCAATGATTTTACATGTCAACTTGAAGTGCCCCTCGGATGCGCGGGGGCCAAGGATTTGAGATGGCAGAAGGGGCAGTTCAAAACCCGGGGTGTTTCTCCTCGTCTCCAAGTTCGAGATTCCTGTTCGCTTCACCTCACTTTCTCAGTCCCGCATTTCGTGGTAGGTGTTTTTCCGCTTTCTTCGTCTCTTGTCGCTCTTTCTTTGGTCCCTTTTGGACTAGACACTCGTTATACAACACGTTCTTTTCTTCCTTCCGACAACACGAAAATGCGTTCTTTCCTGCTTATGGGCGCTTTGCCCATGGCCGCCTTGGCAGCCCGTTCGTTTCCGGCCGTTCTGATCAGTCGCACATACGAGACCGGTGGAGGCGACGGGTACGTCGAACAGAATCCTAACCCCGGTGGCGGCTATGGAACGCAGACCTGTGAAGATCGGGGGTTGCAGGAGTGCGGTGCCGGCTGCATCGAGCTGGACCAGATCTGTTGTCCGGATGAGCTGGGTGGCTGCCCGCTCTCCGCTACATGCCAGCTGGGCAACAACGGTCTGTATGGGTGCTGCCCAGAGGGCCAAACTTGCAGTGGCGACGGTGGTTCCAATACCAAGACCATCACGGAGACCATTGTTGCTACTGTCACATCCACCGAGCCAGAGCCATTGCCCACGTCGACTGAAGAGGAGACTTCTACCACCGAATCCGCTGTGGAGGGAAGCTCTACTGCCGAGACTTCCTCCGCCGGAGCCACTGTAACCTCGACTGAGGATCACAGCACATTTACCACCACCTCGGAGACTGCCACACAACAGACCTCTGCCGATAGCACTGAAGAGACTTCCACGACGGCAACACCAGAAAGCACCGAAACAACAGCCGCCGCGTCCTCGACTGAAGCCTCTGAGACCGAAGCTTCCACGGATGTCTCTGCCACCGAAACAGCGACAGACGTTAGCGCTACCGGTACTTTGACGGCAACCGATGTGTCTGTGACCGACTCTGCGACTGACACCGCAACTGATGTCTCCGCCACTGAGACAGCAACCGACATCTCGGCCGCTGAGACCTCAACGGATGTTAGTGCCACCGCTCCCGCGACAGCATCTGACATCTCAAGCGCCACCGGTACCGCAACGGGGGTTATCTCGAGCACAACCGCTGCCCCGTCCGGTATTTCGTCAGGCGCAACCACCTACGGCTTCTCCACCTCCACAGTGTTCGCGACGACCACCCTCACCATCACCTCCTGCGCGCCCACAATCACCAAGTGCCCCGCCGGTCATGGGTCTACCTTCCTCATCACCAAGACCATTGCTGTCTCTACTACCATCTGCCCTATCACCACCACGGACGATTCTTACCCCGTACCGACCTCTTCCAAGGGTCATGGTGGCCACGGTGGTCACGGTGGTGATGACGACAGCCACAGCCACAGCCACGGAGGTCCCGGCAACGGAGGTCTCTCTCCGGTCGTCAAGCCGACATATGCTTGCGCCAAGGGACACTCCTGCGCCCCTGGTGCTCCTCTTCTCACCAAGACCCGTACTGCTTCCTACCCCATTGGCACGGGGCAGCCCGGCTACTCTGGACCTCTTGGGACGGGCAAGCCGGGTTACACGGGCCCTGTTGGCGGGGTCCCCTCTACCACCTCTCGTGTTCCTGTCACTGGCGGTAGTTCCAAGGTTGCAGGAAACGTGGGGATGGCGGCAGTGGTGGGGTTGCTGGCGTTTGTTTTGTAAATGAATTCTTTTGAGGTTGTAGATGAGGATGAAGTAATGACGTGGGAGTTGCTAGTGGTGTTGAGTTCATAGCTTTGTGTTGATAATGAAAGAGTTTGAGGTATACATTGCAAATAATATTGGAATAAAGATCTTGCCCCTTTGAATGCACTTGCCTTTGAATCTTCTGTTGAGGTACCTAATGTTGAATGGGTGAATGGTAAGCAGCGAACCCTACCCTCCCCAATGGCAACTTTTGAGCGCCCGGAAATTCTCCATTCAGCACATCCCACCGCCACTACAACCGCGACTTTTCAACTTCGCGTTTGTTCATCACTTTTCATCACCATTCTCACATCTTTCAGTTCCCCATCAACAAAAAATGGCAGAAAATTCTTCCAGCAATCTAATCCTCAGCCCCCAAAAACCCGATGACGATAAAAAATTCAACTTTTACGACGCCATTCTCCTCGCAGAGAAGAATGCTTCTACCTCGCCCTCTCCCAAGTCAGACATCCCACCACCGGCACCACCCAAAAACTTAAAACGCCCAGCCGAAGCCCTCGCCGAGCAAGAAGGACCCCCCAAAACATTGATCACCACCCTCGACAGCGTTTTTGACTCAGGGTGCAAAGCCTGCTCCTCCCCACTTCGCTGTTGTCAGGGAGCGGCGTGCCAGTCCCGCGGGAGACAGTGGACTTGTATTTCCGCTCAAAAATGCCCAGGGAAGTGGTTAACCCTCAAGAATCTGACAGAATGGTTTGAGTTATGGGATCCAAGGGGACGGTCGAATTGGAGATTGCCGACGGGGAAGGAGGGGGGGTTGTACTGTGAGAGGTGCTGGTTGGAGGAGGTTCGGTTTTTTTCCTTTTACTCATCTCACTACCTACGAAGGAACTGACAAAAAGGTGCGGGATGCAGGCAGGAGGTCTCTCATGCGGAGCGCAGCACGAGAAATCGTGGATTTTTTGCCCGGGGTGCTACAAGACGGTTTGTGAAGAGTGCAGCCCGCTGAAGAGATTCTACTGCCGCAAGTACCCGGGTTGTGACGGGAGGGCGTTTTATTGCGATGAGTGCTATGATCATGAGCGCGAAAATGATAGGGTTGAGGTGAGGGTTGAGAGCTGTGGTAAGTGTGGCGAGAAGAGGATGGATTTTGAGGGTTGGGATGGGGATGGGGGGTCTGAGGAAGTGGATGAGGTAGTTGATGGGGAGGAGGAGGATGCAGAGAACGATGCTGTGGGTGGTGCGGCTGCGGTGGCCGAGGATGCAGTTGTCGAGGGAGGTGATGATGCAGTTGTCAGTCTTGCAGTCGATGCGACTCCGGCCGAGGACATGTGGGAAGAGACGGATGTTGCTCCGCCGAGGGAAACAGAAACCGCAGAAGGACAGATCGAAACTGCTCGGGATGAGCAGAAAGTCGAAGAGACTGTTGCGGCCGCAGCAGACATCGCAAAGTCACCAGCACCAGCGTCAAGATCTCCTCTTCCGGACTCCCACTCTCATAGCATAGAAGACCAGACCGAAGTTGAAGCACGACGAACAGCGCAGAAACGAAACAGGGAACTCACATTCGCGCCCATCCCCTCGACATGGCCAGAGCCTGCACAGCGCTTGGTCAAGCAGGCCGTTGGAAGCCTAGACGCATCTTTGGACCCCGCCGGACAGAATGTCTGGGAGTACGGCATGGCAGCTCCCTTGTACTTCAAAAAATTGCCGAGCTGGGTTGCCATCCAGGCCATACGATACACATACACTGAGCTCATCAGTCGGCTGGAGGAGAGGCTCGCGCTGTACGGAATCGAATGGATGGCGGCTAGGGATGGCGACGAATTCATCTTTCGAGTCAACGACGACGGCACATGTTCGGTGCGGCACTCTAAAGAGAACAAGCAAGGATGGGTACCCGTGCAAGCAATCAAGAAACCGGAAATGCCGCGGCATTTCACATTTCTATCTTCAACACTACCTGCTCCCCCGGTGTGCAAATACGCGGACGGGCTCAGACACTCGGAGGAATGCGGCGGTCGACAATGTGAGCGTTGTGGCACAAATGTATGCTTCGAATGCGCAACATATTTACTCTTTCACGCGGGATGTTACGACATCGAGGCCTACTGCAACTACTGCCTGGAAAAGTACCAGTGGACTCTTGAAACTGAAACATGCAGGAAATGCAAAGTCCTCGGGAGCAACTTGCGCCCCATCTCCAACTTTTACAACCGACCCCCCTGCATGGATAAACACCCAGCCAAGTACGAGCCAGGGACGCTGAGGAGAAATACGGACAAGTGCACGACATGCCAGGAGGTTGTGTGTACGGAGCGTGCCGTATACTATTCCTGCCATCGCGAAGGTTGCGAAGATGGTGGGGAAATCCACTGCAAGCTCTGTCTCGCCGAGTCTCATTCAGACGCGGCGAACTGCCTTGGATGTGGTGAAGAAAATTTCGTGGTCTCGCCCAAGGACTTCGTGGTAGATCATCCAGCCGATAACTCTGAGATGCCAGCTGCTTGCAGTGTGGAAGAAGAGAAAGACGGGGGGGACGTTACAGGATAGAGCTGGACAAGACAATGAGAAAGCACAATAACAACATGAAGTCCCGGCACAAATCCAGCAACGCGTCCCTCAACCCGACGAGAAGCAAGGCCAAGAGTTAATTTCGGAGCAAACCCCAGCCGCTTCCTCTCCTCCCCCATCACCCCCACCACCTCCTTGCGCATCAAGTCACAATTCAAGATTTCCTGACGAGTGTCTCGCATGCGAGCAGTTTGTCTGCAACAAGTGCGCCAAGCAGTGGTACTGCGATAACGAATACACGTGCGGCAGTGCTAACGTTTATTGCAAGGTTTGCATCAGCGAGGGCGCGGCGGACAATGGTGAGTGTCACAGCTAGCTGTGGCAACACAAGTCTCAATTGTCCGGGCTGGGGTTGCAGGGTGGATCATCCGGATTCTGACGGGAACGATAGGGACTTGGCTAGAGAGGCTATGGGTGCTCCTTCGGAGTCGGAGTCGGATTCATGATTACTCTCAACCCAAGTTGTTATTATTCAAAACAGTGGTACTGCCATGACGAATATACGTGCGGCAGGGCTAGCTTTTATCAGGGAGGGCTTAGTGGACGCTATTAAGTGTCACAGCTATGGCAGCACGAGCACGGATTCATATTATCCGGGCTGGGTTGCAGGGTGTATCATCCGTATTCTGATAGGAATGTGAAAGACTTGGGCAGAGATGGAATGTATGGGTGATCCCCCGGAGTCGGATTAAGGATTACTTTCAAACAGAGTGCTGTTATTCGGAACCGCAAACATCTCGGTACAAACTTCCAACAGTTGAGTTGGGTCACAATATTACTAGGACACCACAAGTATTTAATGGCACCAATCGCTGTACTACGATTTCCATCTTCCCATCAACCGCCCATTGCTAACCATTTCCAGATGATCTCACCAAGCATCCTCTCGAACTACGAACAGTTCCACACACTTCCGTCTGTTGAATTGGGAAAAATGGATACAGTGAGGACACAGCAAGTATCTAAATGGGACCAATAGATTTACTCAAATATCTATCTTCCCAGCAAACGCCCATGACTAACCAATTCCAGATGATCTCACCAAATACCCCTCTCCCCGCATGTGCAAGAAGAGCTGAGACATGTCTATAAACCCGAAAGTAGAACCCCCCAAACCCATTCTCTTCGATGCCAAGTCTGCATCAACATCTACATTGGTACAAAGTCAATAGAGAATCCAAAAGAAAACCCGCCCCCTCCTCTCCCATTACACCCACCCGTTCACCAGGACCCTCTTTACATGCAAGCAGCGCCGTCGATGCCAATGACCTTGCCATTGACCCACTCACCGTCCTGGGACGCGAGGAAGCACACGACACGGGCGATATCGATCGGGAGACCGACACGGTGGAGGGGAGACCAGCCGGCGGCGTACTCATCAACACCCTCGTTGTCAAGCTTCTCGCCGTTGGGGATGTACTCTCTGCAGACGGCGTGGTACATATCCGTCTTGATACCACCGGGAGCGACGGCGTTGACGGTGATCTTCTTGTCACCAAAGTCTGTTTGATTTATCTGTCAGCCACCACTCCACTCCCTCCCATCAGGGGGAAGAAAAAAACATACCAATAGCCATGCACCGCACAAAAGTCTCAATGGTGCCCTTGCTGCCGGAGTAAACAGCATGCTTGGGGACAGCCTTGGCCTGGCCGGTGATGGATCCCATGAGGATCAGGCGGCCGCCGACCTCGAGGTTCTTGTAGGCCTCGCGGGCGACGAAGAACTGGCCGCGGGTGTTGATGTTGAAGACGCGGTCAAACTCCTCGGGGGTGACGTCTTTGACGTGACCGAAAGAGACAACGCCGCTGTTGGAGCAGACGATGTTGAGCTTGCCGAACTTCTCCTTGGCTTCCTTGAAGAGGCGGACGATGTCGTCGACGTCGGACACGTTGGCCTTGATGGCGGCGGCGTCGCTGCCGTTTTTCTTGATCTCGGCGACGACGGCGTTGGCGTCCTTCTCGCTGTTGGCGTAGTTCACGATGACCTTGGCGCCGCGGCGGGCGAGCTCGAGGGCCATTTCTTTACCGATACCGCGGCCTGTTGGGACTCGTTAGAACATTGTGCTTGGGACGCATAACGATTGGCATATTGATGAAGGATTTTGGTGAATGGGTGTAACAACGCTCCGGGGCCCCAGAAGCTAGTGGAGAGCCACCAAAAATTCCTCTGTTTTTGTGACCTCTGTGACCCCGGAGCGTTGTAACAGTGTGCAGTATGGGGATCCGGTGTTAAGGGATTCGGGGATAAGGGGAAGGGTGGTCAGGGGGCGCTGCGGTCTTGGCACCGGACTTCGAGTTGGGGTAAAAGTGATACCGAACCACACCCAGACGGCACGGGATGGCTGACGGTTGTGACAGCAGTGCATGCAAGATGCAGGATGATCAAGTAAACTTACCAGCGCCGGTAACGAGAGCAACCTTGCCCTCGAGGGAAGCAGAGGCCAGGCCGAGGGGCCCGGGGATGGCATCGTACTTGCTGGAGCCGGAGGGTTGCTCGGTAAGACCAGGCATGCTTGCGGTGGTTTCTAAGGATGATGAAGATTGGTTTCTGGCCTCGAAAGTCTCGTGGGTAGAGTCGGAAGATGAGAAGTGAGACAAGAGGCGACTAAAGAGATCACTCAATGACATAAAACGGTGGGAAAGAGAACTGGGTATCTGGACAGGAATGAGATGCTGGAAATCAAGACGAGATCGAAGGAGCTGTCTTGATCATCTTTATATGTGTGCTATGTCGGACAGACAGCAGTGTCCTTCGTCCGGCTATTTGGTTCGTCTCTGACGATCCCCCGCCTGTCGGACCACGTTGGAGGAAGGCCGGACTGTGTCTACGGACATTGGAACATGAGCCGGGGCGGCGCTGAGACACACGGCACCAGTCAGGTCTAGCTCTTTTTTTCGAGGGTTGCATTGTCGAAGAGATTCCCCAGTACCAGCGATCTGCAGACGATGTTTGGACTTTTGACAGCTTCCACAGTTTTGGGACGACACCAACCGGCTGAAGAAGAATATGACCGGCTTAAGCAGCCACCACACTCAATTGCAGCTTAACATTGCGCCGTCTCCAGCCTGTCATAACTCCAAGTCAAGCTAGAGTGCACTTGTCACGTTACACCTCGCTCCCCGTCCCGTCCTCCCACACTTTCCTAGGACCCTGTCCGTTTCACACTCGAACCTGACTGCACGGTCTTTTGCAAAAAAACCAACTGTTGTCATTGGCTTCCCGGAAAGCAAAGCCTCGTCTTGACTCGCCTTTCACTCGCGCTTTCGCGCTTCAGTCGGTGAACGACCGGTCCCGACATTCTTCACTCGGGCACCCCTTCTTCTGTCGCATCCCCTTCGCCCACCTTTGGGCGAGACCCTGCATTTCTCATCAAATCTTGGACTTGGTATACATGAATCTTTCATCTTTCATGGTCCCCATTATCTTTATCGTCCTGTGTCAAAATAGCTCTTGGCAATGGGTAGGCACAGAGATTGGAGTGACGCCCATCCCATATCGGCGGCATCCTGCATCATCAGCTCATGTCCCCATTCCCGATACCATGGGACTATCGGGGCATGCAACCTCTTGACTAGGAACTAATTACTAACTCACGAATCACTCGGTCCAACACCGACTACTTGGTACTGTCAAGCAACTACTTGCCATGGACCAACCCGAGATAACCCCCGGGCCAGGTTTGGAAAACTCTGGCTGATGCGTGACTCATGATATCGCCAATTCCCAACCACCATGCCGGTTGTTGGTGATGTTTGCCCTCGATCCATCACGACGACAGCACCAACGCCCGGCGTCCTTCTACCAACAAACTCCAATCCTCGGACGTAACGCCGGGCCGAGGGGGAATGTCCGGCGTCTTGCATATCCATTGGCCGGCTCGGTCGACCAATATTTACAGGGATCACGATCCCCTGCTTGCTTGTAAGTTGCGGCCCCACCGACTCCGCCTCGGTACGGACCTCCGATCACCATGCCCCGGAGGCTTTTCGGGAGCCCACATTATCCTTCATCCTCCCACCAAGCATTACTTCCCTATCTTCATGGCCACCTGCAAAGACTGAATCTGGGCTCGATGGTTTCTCTCAAACCTCCCCATAACTTGCACCGCTGCAGAGCGGCAGGGCACCATCAAAAGCAAGAACATCACAAGGATCATTGATTTTTCCTGCAGTCACCACGTTGCTCAGAGTGCTGGTGGGGGTTGAACGCGAGTTTCTCCGTCCACAATATCTCCCCAAGGCCCAGGTACAGTCACCACCGCTGACTTTGAGTGTGACGACCTGCATAGGGCTGCCTTGGCCGCTGGGCCTCTATGTATTGAACCCCTGGAGCTCACCAGGATGAAATCGATCGAGCCAGAGATTCCCTTAGGAAACTCATTCTTCATTAGCATCACTGCATCGGCAGTTCGATAGGAAAGCTTGGATGAGAAGTTACGCAACGACAAACGTTGTTGGGCCCAATGTGCTCTCCCAGCAGTATGTTGTCAACACCATTCCATCCCACATTTCCACTTCTTTGACATCATGCATTGTTCCTGGGTCTGTCCGCTGAACAGGAACGAGAGGCACATAAATTCAAGAACTCATCTTAACCAGCAAAAAAGACCTGAAGCCACGCCATCCAGGTGACGGGATGACCCCCCTAAACTCTGCTCTTTGGGCCCAGGACGACCGACACCGATTACTTCATTATACCATGCAGGCAACTCGGATCAACCTCCCCATGTGGCAACGATATTTGAAGAGAACCCCGCGCGATTCTCGTGGAAATTATCCCAACTCTCCATGAAAAGTAAGGTACCTAGGAGAGGCAATCCATTCTCCTGGATACCCATGAACGTGCTCTTGGCGTGGGTGAAAAAAGCATCAATGACAAGCCACCTTGAATGTGACGACAGGCTGGCAGTTGTGAGGAGCCAATGCAATGCTGAGCTTGGCAGACCCTTGAACAGGTTCCCCCACGCAGTGTCCAGCTCGTCGGGACAAACAACACCAAAGAGAAGCCTTTGTTGACGAGCACGCCATCGCCGTCAGAATCTTGCCATCCATCATTTCTGCATGCAGGCTTCTTCCTGTCAGCGCTGAACATCTTAAACAGGTTTCTCGTTTCGTCCCGAGAAAGATGGCGTCGTCTGCACCTTTAAGAATCACCCTCTCGCAATCAGCATCGATCATGAGAAACGCGGCCATCCGGCGACATCAATGTTGCAGCATCATCTCTACGGTCGGGGAGAGGTAGCACTAACAGACTCGCAGCGCAAAACCCTAGAAATCATCACCCGCTTCGCCTCTGCGCTTTCCGGTCTCGGCGTGATCCTTATCATCACCACCTTTTGTGTGTCAAGACACTTTCGGAACCCCATGCACCGCCTTATTTTTATCAATGCTTTTTACAATGCTTTCGATGTCATTTGCACGGGCATGTCGGTTAGTGGATACACTTGGGGGAATTCTTCGGCCCTGTGTCAGTTTCAGGGGTTTTTGAACCAGATGTATGTGGTACTATACTGCCCCTTTGGGGAGCCTGAATGAACGTTGACACAGTGCAAAGGTTTCCCATCGCCGATGTAGCATGGACACTAGCCATGGCCGTCAACGTTTTCCTTATCGTCTTTCGCAACTTTGAGCTCCAATCTTTAAAGAATCTGGAGTGGAAGTACGCTGTTGTTATTACGTTCGTGACGTTTATACCCGCGTTTGTGTTTCTTTTTGTCAATACTGAAGAAAAAGGGCCGCTGTATGGGAGTGTCACGGTAAGTTTCATCCTCGCCAACGCGAGCCAAGGTGTGAGACTAACATCCGTGCATAGCTTTGGTGCGCTATCGCCCCCAACTGGGTCCTCCTCCGCATCGTCGCGTACTACGTGCCCATATGGTGAGAGTTAATATCTCCCCCCTATGCGACATCTTCTAACCGCCGCCGTCGGTAGGACCATGATCCTAATCACCATGATCCTCTACATTGCCGTCGGGGTGGAAATCGTCCGACGCCGACGAGCGTTTGCGTCCATCACCTCTGACGCTATCCCTCTCGACGATACTATCAACTCCAACCGATATTCTGCGAGTTTCCAAGCTGCGGACCACACACGCATCATCCCTCGGTCTCCTTCATCCAAAAAAGTAGCGTCTTGTCGCTCATCTACGGCCGGGGGGAGGGGGGGTAGTCGATCTATTTCTACTAGTACTACCCATCCGTTGACTACTCCTACTATTATCACCAAGCGTTCTTCACTTTCGTTTCGGCAGTATGTTCTAATGCCACTTTTTTTCTTTCTTGCACTACTTTCGGTATGGGTCGCGCCATCTACGAATCGCGTGGCGACGTTTATGAACCCTAGTTTCAAGTCTTATCCTCTGCTGCTGGCGGTCGGGGCGAGCGGTTCGTTGAGGGGGTTCTGGAATGGGTTGGTTTTTTTGACGCTGGGGATGAAGAGTAGGAAGAGGAGCAAGATCGGGATGGGGACAGGGGGTACAGAGGGGACGGATGGTGCTCGGTCGATGAGGAATGTGAGGGGGGAGAGTTTATCTGATGGGACACAGGTTTGAGTATAGGAGGAAATTAGGATACCCCTGGGATAAATGGGGTTATTATTTGTAGAATGGTAAAGAGGCTCTAAAAGCCTAGAACCCTCAGTTGCCGAGAGGCAAGGATGTCCTTTTGCCAAGTGTATTTCTCACATCCGCTCATGATGGTCGTTCGTTGGCTTTATTGCATGCATTTACAAATTCTTAGGGCGTTCTCTTTTCTAGTACACGCCCCAAAAGGAACCCTCCACACCTGCAAAATATTTCTGGTATGCGTTCACCCTCTTTTTGTATGCCTATAGACTTTTTCTGAACGCGTGCAAGACCAAGTCGGTCGGCGTTCAGCGAAAATATCACCCCTAGGTCAGGCTTCGGCACGACGATTTTGGACACATTCGACGGTGTCCAGGCGATCTGCCTGCCCACGGGATCTGTTGGGGGCAACGGGGTGTGTTTGGACCCGTCCGATAGAACCACATACGGCACAATCAAATTCTGCAAGGCCGCACCCTGGGGGATCGGTGTAAGCCAGTGTAACAACAAAGGTCTGGGTCGTCCCGGAACTGGAGAGCGGGTGAGCCTTCTGCTGGAAGCCTGAGGGCCGGGTAGAATCGATAGAGCCGCGACCACGCACATCACCGGTGGGTGATGCGACAGTGACCGGAATCAGAGAGTTGTTGATGTCGACACGGCCGTACCCCTGAAACGGGTTTGGAGCTTTTGTCATGGTGTAAGTCTTCGAGGTTTGTGGGGCCTTATTGTCACGGTACTTCCTTGCAATGACGGTAAAATTCGTTCCAACAAGGTCCACTGCGCCATGTATCATCAAGCCTTTGAGCAAAGCACCACTGGGCTTGGCGCCGCTCCGGCCATGGTGCTTGCGATAGGCGCCACGGAGCACGGCGACGAATCCGGTCACCGCGGGAGTCGCTTGTGAGGTGCCATCCATGAACAAAGTATCCTTTAGATTGAGGATGACCGTAGTTTTGCAGAGTTTCCTGCAAGCTCTCCGGCAAGATCGTTCGACTGTGATGCAATTCTTCGCGGCAGAGTAGTCGCCAATCTGTTGCTGCTTGTCATTTTGGTTCCTATAACAACCGTCGTTCCCAGCAGCAAACACAAGACAGGCATCAGAGTTCGGATGCATCACCTCGTCCACGGCCAAGGCGTCATCAGGACCATATGGCAACTGTTTCCCCTAGAACTTAGATCCCCAGGAGTTGTTCATCACAATCGGTGGACTATGACCCGGAACATCTTGGGTGAGTAACGCAAAGGTTGTCGGTCCGAACCCTGTGGGGAATATAGCGATGGAAATGAGGCGGGCTTCGGGAGCTGTGCCGCATACGCTGAACATGTCGCTGCCGGAAGGATGCCTGAAGTCACCTAGGATTGACCCAGCAACGTGCGTTCCGTGGCCATCCCAATCAGCGGAGTGGTCCACGCCCTTTGAAACCGTTACGGCCAGTACTCTGCCCGCAAAAGCAGGGTGGACGTCGTCCGCTACACCCTTGTCGAACCCGGTGTCTGCAACATAGACTACTTCCCCCTTGCCCGTATAACTGCTGCTGACCGAGGTTGCGGAGCATTGTGTAATGGCCCGTTGGGCGGACAGCGTAGGGCACCCGGGGGTGGATGCTGGCGATTGAACGGATGCTGTCAATAGCGGCAACTTGTTGGAGCGCAGCGGGAGCTATATTAACTCGAATCGTATTCCCGATATTCTCGTCGTTGATGTGCTCAGCTCCAAAGGAGTTCCGCACCCGCTCTAACACCTGTGCTGGGGTCTCCTTAGGACTGGGATGTAACTCGAGGATGTACGGCTTTTTGGTTTCACCACTGGGATGAGAAAGAATGCTGTAGCTTTGAGGTGTCGTCGCGTGGATTTCGAGTGGTAAGCCCTCAATGCTAGACATCGGCACGACATGGTCAGCATACAGGGATAGATGGGTAACGGCTGGGTGCTCAAGGACTGGCCCCAGGTGGGCGGGAGTGTACTTGCAGAGATATGCGTTATTGCCAAGGTTATCGTAGACTTCGAGGTTCCGTTCCTGTTGAAGCTGCTGTTTGGACGCGTAATCCACAAATCGGTCGAATTGGATGATGACCCAGTCGGTATGCTCAGCATTCCTTGGAACACGGTCCCCATCGAAGTTGAAAAGAGGCACTGTGTGCCCATTGACCACGGTAGACACCGCGCTTGGATGAGAATCAGCCATGTCGATTTAAGTCGGATGCGTCCACCTTCTTTTGGTATGCCTATGGTGTCTCTTTGAACGGGTGGAAGGCCGGCTACGGGTTGGAGCAATGGCCCCATTGCCCTCAAGTGGCTGAAGGAGATCTATTTTCCCGAGACGAAGCCCCCCAGGGGGGTCAGACTGGCGTATCCTCATCCTCGACGAACATGCCAGCAATACCATGAAAGATTTCATGTACACGGCTTATAAGAACAAAGTGCACTTGGTGTTTTTACCCCCCCCCAATACTTCCCACAAGACCCAGCCCCTGAATCGATCGGTGTTTGGCCCCCTGAAGACCTAGTTCCGCCAGACTACCAAGACCCTGGGCGCCCACGCTGCCTCGGCTGCAGTCAACAAAAGGAGGTTTTTATACGCCTACTTGGAAGCCTTTGAGGGCGGCATAACCCCCAAGGGTGTTAGATCCGACTTCAAAAAGACTGGGATCTGGCCATTCAACCCCAAGGGGATCATGGATGACCCCACAGCCATTGTGGAGGACGAGGTACTCCCAACAAACCCCCTGAGGGCCACCACACCTCCCCCAGGGCCAATGGCTGGGTTGGGGGACCCCATAGGCGTCTTCAAGGCTACCCAGACTGGAATACAGCGGTCTATTTCGACGGATGCTTGATGAAAGCAATCGAAATCAGAGAAAGTCTGGGTTACGGGATTCGTCACATCTACCGTTATTGATACGTGATCTACGTTTTGCTAAGTCAGCACTGCCACCAAAACAGAAAGTGGATTACCGGGTCCAGAAACACGTTCTCGCCCTCTCAATAATAACGACAGCTTTTGGTCTTCGTTGTTGTTCAGAAAGTGCGGTTTTTTGGTCCTTATGGCTACTGATTCTGGACCTTTCTGAGCAGACAGGGAGCTTTTATGGGCAAAAATTTCAATGGGGTTGTTGCCCACGTTTACCCAGGTTCTCGTCCGGCAGGAGCAGAAGATGACTCGGACTTTCTGAACACTCTACATTGAGCACATTGCATTTATCGGTCGCTTTGGATAGTGGTAGCCAATTGAAAACGTCATCACAGCTTCAATAATACATCACCTGAAAGGGTTTATCAACCTTTGTGACATGCAGCTGTCTCCAAGGCAAGCCCAATGCCTCATCGCCCTGAACTGCAATAACCAGAATGCTTCAGGACCGCATCTCTTTCCACCTTTGGACACCGACTACGCCTTGGTTGGTCCGGATCGACCACACGTACAGCAATGCCAAATCAACACCGCTCAATCTCAGCTTCCATGATACAGGTACACATTGACGAAGCCGTCTTGGAATATACCAAGCAGGACGGGGGTCTAGTAGCTGACAAGGTTACCAGTGCCTGTTTGCAATATGAAGGTCAGCTGAACCGGGGAAGATACCTATCAAAAGGTGCAGGTGCAGTGGTGTAAGTTTCTTCTCACACATGAAGAACAACCGATGAAGACAGTGATGCCGCCCGTATGAGCAACACGGATATAAGAAGGTGCATACCGCCCGTCAAAATCGTCATACCCATCGCAAGCAACACGCAAAGCATCTCGGCACAACGCCTTTCCAGCTCGCATCGGGGGGTATTTTTGCTGATTGGGGAGAGGTTGCCTCGACACCCAAAATCGTGAGTGGATCGCTCCGCAATCATTTTTGTGGACAGCAATGGTGGTGTTATATATCATATGGCCGCCGCCGTCTGCTCTCATAGTGGGTCAGGAATCGTAAGGAACACCTTGAAGCTAACCTGACGCGCCACTTGGCATTCACTATACCTAGGTCAACCCGTTTGACAACCATGGGGATGCCGGACACTTCATTGCCTCGCATGCACCACTTGTTGGATCGGCAGGTTTTGTTGGATATAGCGTCAAGGCCGCCGATGGCTCTGGCACCACTCTTTGCCTCAGACTGCTCGCCTCGAATCCTTACATGGCGCCGTTCAGTAGTAACATGGCGCTTGCGGCCATTCTGACCAGCGATGACCCTGTCGACCAGGGCGATTACGACACTCTGTACAAGAAGAGTGACCAAACTTCTGATCAACATCAGTTCTCTGGGAAGACCGTCAAGGCAAGTCTTGGTCATCTAAGTGCCGACTCGAAGTTACATCACACGTTTGAGCCAGGAGATCGCATGACTAACATTTGTGCTCAATGTTGTAATCATGCAGGTCCGGGCAGCCATAGGCACTGCTGACGAAGCTACTGCGACTTATACAATCATTTTTGAGTGAATGGAACCTTTGGGGGACTTCTCTTCTGGCGGATTTACAACAGCTTTCACGGAGCTTGTGGAGATATACGATGCCATCTTGCTCAGAAACGTTGTCATGTTTTTTTCCCCTCATTATGATCTCTTGTTGACAGCTACCTACCGGGATCTTTTCCCACAGTTTCAAACTATGTCCTGTTTATTGGCAAGATCCAGTCCAGACCAAGGAGGATCATGCAAGATAATGATGCTAGCTTACAATTCTGCCAGCAAGTCCGCTCGACAAGTTTGATGCGCAATGAAGGGCGATGAAGGTGCGATGGCAAGGTAATATGACACCTAGGTACTAGTCAAGGTGTAGAACGGGTTACGAAATCGAAAGTCTATGGTCAATACAAAATCGCGCTGGGGGGAACCTCCCATCATGCACACATTGTCAAGTCGTTAATCGGAGTCTTCGTCGTGCCCAGGCCACACAATCTCCCGCCTATATACAGCCCTCACGCATCGGAACCCAATGAACCCCCAAGCGACAACCAGCAAGCACGCCATGACGGTGCTAAACCATAACATCCCTTCCGATCCTAAAGCTTTCCCCATACGCATTGACGCCAGCGTGAATCCGACATTAGGGAACACGAAACTCCACCAACTGAGATGAAATCGTTTGTCCGGCATACCAGCTATGACGGCTACCGATGCGCTGGCGAAGAACCAGAATGATAATCCCCATAGAAACACGGCCGACCAGATGGCCAATAGTCTGGTGACCTCGGCTGCCGAGGAGAGATTCTGGGCGGGCAGAGCTGCGAAGGGTGCAACTTGACCTCCAGAGCCGGCGAGGTCCGAGTAGTACTCTTGAAGAACCCGAGGAAGCTCCGAGGCCATGGCTACCAGAGCAGAGCAGGTGAATGATGGGGGACCGACGGCAATGAACATGCCAGGTCTTTGATTGGGCAAGCCGAATGACATTAACCGGGACAAGTAGGTCGAGTAGAAGAATACCGAGACGAGAATACCCAGCCCTTGGGCGGCCAGACCGGCGCAGATCATGCCCAGTGCCTCGCCCGATGGTTGTGAGCGGGCGATGGTGCCAGCTAGGGTACCGGCCAGCATGACGGGGAAGATGGGGAGAATCCAGGCGGGCGTCATGGCGCTGGTGTTAAGACGTCGCTCCTCTTTCACGGTGAAGAGTAGGTGATACTGGATGACGGAGAAGCCAAATGTGATGACCAGGTATACCCAGAAGGTGGCGTTGAGGAACCTGGATAAGTCGTGGTAGGACTGGGAGGAGGAGCCCAGGAATATTCGGCCATACTCGTCAATGTTGGAGAGGATTGCCGCTATAGATAGCCAGAGGGTCGAGATGAATAATGCCTCGCGGGGACGGGTGAATGCTCGTCGAAAGGTATCTTGGTACAGAATGAATCGGAGGATAATGGCAGTGGTGATGACAACGAATGCGAGAAGGTCCAAGAGAAAAATGACAAGGCCGATGGTAGATAACCCCGTGAAGCGTTTCGGGGTGGTGGCCAGGATCAAGGCTATCCCCGACGTCGACATGGTGACCGTGTACCACGCAAAGGTAAAATGCAAAAGTCGCTCGCGCCACGGTATGGGGGGCTGGAGGTAGGTTGGGATGCGCTCGAGCACGGCCAGTCTCGGTTGAGCTGTCGCGGCATCAAGCACATCCTCAGCTGGCAGGCCAAAGGAGGTTCGTCTCGGCGGTGGAGGTAGAGCAAGAGTTCCTGGCTGGGCGCCGGGCAGCTCGATGGGTTCCTCATGTCGACAACTTGCTTCCACATCATCCTCGTCGTCGGTCGGTGGCAAAGCTGATTCGGTGTCGGCTTTCGATCCGTTGCGGTCCCCTTGCTGTCGGTTGCGCGACACCATGAGGTGCATGCCGAAACGAGCTAGGGTTGAGGTTCCGGAAGATGTCATGACCATGGCTGGTGAAGGTGGTGGCTGATGATCTTTAATTGATGTTCCCGACATGATTGCCGTGATGCCCGGGATTGGGAAACTGGTTTTTGTTTTCGTGACAACTCAACTCCAAATAAATATCGACCCCAAAAAATACAAAAGATAAAAAAAATAAACTAATGATGTGACTTTGGTTGACCGCCTTCACCACGAAGTGAGATGTAACGCGATCATGTAGATAGGGCTGATGATTTTCTCGCGATCCCCTGTGATAACTTGATAAGCGACCGCAGTCATCTCCTGTTGTGGGTGGGGCTTTTCCATCACGAAGTTGGATTGGTGCCACGATACAATGTGGTGTTTGTGTGAACTTGGGCAGGCATATCAGCGATATGAAACAAACATCACGAATAGCAACATATCGTCAGATGCTGCGAAAGACAGAGAACGCGGGGGAAGACTTGTCGAACTGCTCGCGGACACTGCCCAGGTGGCAGCAGGCAAAAGAAATGCACAGAAATGACTTGACGATATCCATCAGAAAAAGCTTAATCCGATGGCAAGGGGTTTGTGCGCTGGAGGAGGGTGTGGGTTAGGGTTGGCTTCCTTTTCCTGTGGTGAGTTCGTTTGCCATTTCAACTGCATCTCAAAAGAAAATAGCGCCAAGTTTATCGAAACCTGCCAAGAAGAGAAAACCAACTTGAATCTCGATAAGCTGGAACTGGTCATTTTAGACCAGGTAAATGGTTCGATGCTTCAGCGCGGGATCAGAAGTTCAGAATGGGAGCTGGGAAGTGCTGTGGAGGAAACATCCGCAGGTGGGTCGGTGCCTGGAACAGGAGCCTTGGCAGCCTGCTGCGTTGGTGGAGTCATGAATTTGGAAGAGATGATGAAAAACTTTACATCTCATCTAGATCCAGCGATAACCTGATGCAAATTCCATTGCTGTCTAATCTCTACGGTACTTCCGAGTCTAAAATCATATACTCAATGATTCCTCCCAATTACTCCCATAAACCCGCCTCGGCTCCACACTTCATGATCCGATCGTGCAGCACACCGCCACGCAGCGCCTCGTAAATTTCGCTGGCCATGGTGCCAAGAATTCGACCTCGAACCGCCATATCATTATCGTCGTCTTGTTCCCCATTCACCTTCACCCCGTTGACCCCATTCTCGACCCCCTCATTGGTTCGGTTCACGCCATTGCTCTTCTTGTTGCTGGTGTCCCGATTTTCACTTCGTAATCGCATCAAAAGGGGCGGATGGTCCTCGACGCCATGATTCAATGGGATGTTCAGCTCCTTTCGCACAAAGTCATACACCACGCGCGATGCGGGGCTGATGTACTCTGGAGTGTTCTGGTACCGTTCGTTTTCAGTGCGGACGTTGGTGTAACAAGCCTTGAGAAGATCCGCGCTGAACCATTGCATCTTGCGAAGCTTTTCGACCGTTAGGCTAACATCTGAGTTATCAAACTCCTCCAGCCACAAACCCACCGTGTCTTTAGCTGCTACCGAACACCTCTCGTCGAGATCCATATGCGAAAGCTGGTCGAAGCGCTGCAGTAAAGCGTTGACGATACTGTCGGTGATAGCAGGCGATCTACCTCCCTGGGAATCTTCAACTACAATACCATAGAGAATGGCGCCGCCGCCGAAGCGTTCCTGCACTCGTCGCTTGAATTCAATCTGCATGCACCGCAAGTCAAGAGCCTGGCAGAGCACATAGATGTATGTCGCTGCCATCAGGCTCAACACCTCGACCGCCTCTAGTGCATACCGTGCGGCCACCAGCGCCATCGAGTTGACAGACTGATTTTGCATCTCAGCCACCTGAACATGCGTGCTGATAGGACGAGCCAGATACGCCAGCTCAGCAGCATATGCAGCCATGTTCACGTCGAACCCCTTGCAGGTGAAGGAAGCGCTGGGATTATCGACGCTCAGGTTCGGCGGAAGCCCTTTGTTGGTCATGTTGTTGATGATCTCGGAGCTCTGCGCAAAGATGAGTCGGCCGAGGTTCTGCAGAGCCGTCATGGTCTTCTCCATGGCCGAGGTGATCGCCATAGCCTGGAAATTACCTCCATGGTGGACATGGCCGTTCACGGCGTCGATGAGCGGGTTGTCCGTCGTCGAGTTAAGCTCGGTGGAGACTTGGCGGGTGGCGAGTTCGAGATCTTCGAGCTGCGGGCCTATCCACTGCGGGGCCGTCCGCAGCGCATACCGGTCCTGAGCAAGGCCTATCCCATCATTCTCGGTTCGGTCACTTGGGGAGATCTTGGAACCCGATAGGAATCGAAGTATGTTGGATGCTGCTTCAGCCTGACCTTGGTGTGGACGGACGGCCGAGATGAAGGGGTGATAGTTGTGTGCGGTGCCATCGAGGGCTTCGGTTCCCATTGCGGTCAGTAGTTGGACGAGGAGGGCGAGTTGGTTCGCCTGGTGGATTACGATGGAAGCTGCCGCGCAGCTTGGGGCGGTTCCGTTGGTGATGCCCAGACCCTCTTTGGCCTGCAGGAGGACTGGCTCGAGCCCGGCAAGTTTGATGGCCTCGCTCGCAGGAACAATCTTTTGCCCAGATTCGGTACCGACTTTGACAAAGATGTCTGGATTTCCCTCGATCGCACCAGCGATGTATGACAAGGTTGAAAGGTCTCCTGATGCAGAGATGCTCCCGCGCAGAGGGATCACCGGCGTCATATCTTTCGCCAGCAGCTTCATGATGGAATCAACAACACTGACCCGGACTCCGGAGTGGCCACGCATCAGAGAGTTGCATCGTATGAGCATAGCTGCTTTGACGATGGGACTCGGCAATGCATGGCTTCGAAGCAATTCATTTTTCGATCCATGGGCATCTGTATTCCCCTTGTCAGATTGCAGCAAAATCCCAACATTGAGATGCTGAATTGCGGCACTCTGGAGACGCTCAAAGTTGGACGTCCTGGTATCTGCGCTTCCGCCAAAGCCGGTATTGACGCCGTAGATGACATGGCCTGACTCGAGCTCTCGTTCAAGAAACGACACGCTTTCATTGACCTTGCGCAGACACTCCTCGTCACTGGTCAAGCTGGCCTTTGCATCAAATCTGTGGAGAAAATTAGTACATGATCCCCAAATCCAGCTTTTTGTGGACTACTTACAGCGAGACAGCAACCACATCTGCAATAGTCAACGCGCTGCCGTTGACCGACAGCTCTGATTTTGAGTTGAGCCGCTGCTGCAAGCACAGCCATTCTTGGTGCACACCAACAGCGTGCGGCGGTTCGCTCTTCTTCCGCGTCTGGTTCATCATTTTTGAAATTTCGATCCCTTTGAATGTTGGAACTACCGACAGTCTTTGGAAGGAGGTTGATTTTAAGGTTTTTTTTTTTTTTTTTCGTTTGTTTGGACTTGGGGCTACGCGGTACCCGTCCGCACCCTTCCGAGGTTCAACACGCGAAAAGTCGGTGGCGATGTTTAGTGCACCACGCCAAAGTTATTTATTTGACTTTGTTTGCGCTTAATAATGCACAAAGTTGTGCACCATACCAAGCATAAACGTATTATTGTTACCCGGTCAGGTTAGCGCCTCTGGTTCCCCCGGCCTTGTTTTCTAGGTACGGACGACAACAATTTGCTTGACCGCCAGCCGCCTACTCGACGATCTTGTCTCACTTTTTGACTCATCAAAGAAGGTTGCAACCTTTAACAACTTCACGACCACTCTTACAACTGCATCCCTCTGGCGCATGTCGGAATTCCCGGCGTGGCTGACGTGTGTTCCCCAATGATGCTGCAGTTATCGTCCGGCGTCCGATGCGGTGGTGGATGTCCCTGAAGATGGCTCAAGTTTCACGACATACCATCACCGATGGATAAGCCCGTCCATCGCCTTGACAGAGATCTCGATAAGGCAGGCACTCGTATCTATCTGTTCCTTCATCTGCACCATGTGCGTTACACAACTTTTCACCAACGCCAGGCAGCTGCAGTCTGCGGATGATCATCTCAAGAAATTCAGTACCCTCTCTGCTCCGGTCTCTCAGATATCAGGTGTGTCACCTTCTCCCTGACTGGTAACCTGCTGCTTTCTTGGGAAGGAAGTCCATGCAGCCAGCCCAAGCAAAGAGATTTGCATTATGATCACAACAATCTGTTCGAGGAGAAAGTCGAAAACACAAAGTTAGAACTGATCATTAATATCCAAGTGCGTGCTTTGGGAAATAGAGAAAAGTAAGTGACAAAGATCCCCGTTTGACTGATCCAACAAGACTCTGTATGGAGCGTCTATTTTCTTTCCCTAGTCCTTGCTCCTTCAAACCATGTCTTCTTCGTGGCCGATGCCGCCAATGATCTAGGCACTAATCGAAGTCTTTTGCAGGAAAGAGTAAATTGTCAGCCACTTGACATTTTTCTCCTCGTCGATGAAGAGGGCGAGGGTGGGTGGGCAATTTGAGCGTGATCATTCACAGATCCTGAAAGACAAGCTTGTCCTGGTTGGTATCCGGCCCCTCGATAGCGTTGCGCAGGCGCATGTACTCGGAACGGGAAATCCGACCATCCCAAAGTTGTCGCTCAAGCTCTGCAAGGTCGTCGGCAGTGCCGGCACTCTTGTTGTCGGCCCGAGGAGGAGGATATGGGGTGCGTGGGGAAAACTGAGAAGAGGAGATGGAGGGAGAAGAAGGGGGTAAGCTCACCTGCAGGAGCCCGTTGCTCAGGGTGCCGTCATGCAGAGCATCGAGGATGCTGGAAGAGGTCTTGCGACGGAGACCGTTTGCGGGTGGAACGCCAAGAAGACCGCTGGACTCGGCACCCAGGTCGCCGGTGGCAACCTGAAGCAGAGGTCCCACGACCGGTGGCATGACTTGCGTGATAACCGGGGCAACGGTCTGCACAACTGTCTTGAAGAAATCACCAAAGCTGAACTCGGGGGAATAGTCGGTCTCGTTCTCCGTGGCAAGCGTTACCAGCTCGATGTCCTGCTTGGAGAGCTTGGATACAGCCTGGAGGGCGGCTTCACCGAGGAGCGCACGCTTGGCGAGCAGCTCCAGG
Source organism: Podospora australis (assembly GCA_033296905.1). NCBI lineage: Eukaryota > Fungi > Ascomycota > Sordariomycetes > Sordariales > Podosporaceae > Podospora > Podospora australis. The sequence goes on along the minus strand of MU864404.1, from coordinate 38,764 downwards.
CCCTTGCGGTCGGCTTCGGGAAGAGAAGCAGCAGCAGCAGATTCGGGCTGGGTTATGTTGTTGACCAGGTGGGCGACGCCCTTCAGTGGGCTGAATTCGTATCCCACTTTGATGATGTCCCCGAGCAGTCCCCAGATCTCGGGCTCAACGGCCTCAACCGGCTTGGTGGGTCCGGAGAGGGCGGCGACCAAGCCGTTTCCAGCAATGGAGGAGCCATAGGACTCGGTCTGGTAAGGATTGCCCGGGAACGCGACGGGGGCAAGAGTGCGGCGCTGCGAGGAGTTCTTTTGCACGTAGTTCGTGGTCTTGAGGATGGTGTTGGCGGACTCAGTAATAGCGGGACCGAGCTTGCACACGATGGGGTCGTAGTTGATGATACCGTACCCGGCATAGTAGTTCTTCATCTCGCCGATCATCCTGTGGGTGATCTGTTCATTCCCGTCGAGTCTGAGGACCGTCTGGAGAGCAGCCTCGGCAAGAATGGCGCGTTCGGCATAGCCCTTGGTAGAAGGGGTGGTGCTAAAGGAGGACTCGGCACGTGCTACACCGGCGGCATTGAGGACACCATGGGCGACTGCACTGAGAGGCCCGCCGAGGACTTGGGCTTGCTGAAGGAACCAAGGCACTGCAGGGCCGACGTGGCCGCGAATGAACTTGCCGACATCCTTGAGGTCGTCAAAGAAACCCTCGGAGTTCTCGGCAAACTTGGGCGGAGGAGGTGCGCCAGGGGTAGCACCGGCACCACTCTCGATGGAGATGCCGTATCGAACGAGGTCGATGCCCTTGAACTTGCCAACGACGGGGAACTTTTGCGTAAAGACCTTGAGAAGGCCGTCGTAGTCGTTACCGTTGGGACCGATGACGCTGGCCGAGTTCTTGTCACCACCGCCGTAGACGTGGGTGCCAATGACAACCTGTTTCATGCTCTTGCGGATCACGGGGGCGCCGGATTGTCCTGAATGGAGATCCCTGTTAGCCACATCTCCCCCACAACAAAGTAAGGAATGGATTTTGAGCTTACCGCCGAAGGTCGAGATACGGTACTTGAGCATGCCCTTGCCCTGGTTCTTGGCCGAATCGAGGACGTAGGTCGTGCTGTTGAACTGCTCCCACATCTGGGCACCCTTCTCGTCGCGGCCATCTTCGTCGACAAGAGACTTGTCGGCAGGATAACCTACCACACCAATCATGTCGTCACCCGTCTCCGGGGTGGCCTTGTACGAGAACAGACGAAGGTTTCCCTCAAAGGGGCGGTCGAGTCTGATGAAGGCAACATCGCGGTGGCGATTCTCCTTGCTCATGATCCACTCGGCCGTCGTGACGACGATCTTGCCGGAGCGGGACTGCACGATAGGGGACTTGAGGCTTTCGCGGCCGTGATAGCCGATGTAAGCCTTGATGTCGACGGCGCGGCCGAGGCCGGTGCCAAAGCCGGACCAGTCGTAGACATTGTGACCGGCGGTGACGAGGGTGTCGGGGCTGATCAACCAGCCGGTACCCATGGCGTACGCATTGGGGTTGCCGTCTTGTCCCTCGTAGCGCATCTGGAGCTTGACGATCGCTGGTGGAATGTCAGTGTGCACAATGGACGTGGAGAGATACTGTTGTGAGATGACTTACATCGATACTTGCCGCCGTCACGGATGTCATTGTCGTCAACCAGAGAGCGGTGGTCGGGATCAAAGACAGACTCGGAGGTGCCCTCGGTGGTGAAGAAGGTCTCGGGGGTCCCCTGGGTGTGAAAACTGAGGTCCCAGGTACCAGCGACGCCGACGTAAGGGAAAGACATGGTGGAGTTCCGGGCGTGAGAGGAACAGTTAAGAAGTTGATGGGTAGCAAGAGAGTTGGGGAGGGGGAAGAGAAGTGACTTGATGCTGTAAAAAAAAAAAAAGAAAAAACTAAAAAGTGTGGAAGGTGGCTGATGCCGGATTGTGGGATGATCGAGAGAGCCGCCTTCTCTGTTCTTATAGGACCAAAGGGGCCGATCATGACAAACTGTTGTTCTTTCCTTGAGGGCATCAACACTCCGGTCACTCTCGCCCTCACCCTCACAAGACCCTTCTCAACATCGTCGTCGGAGCTGAATCCCCAATCAAGAAGACGAAAACTACCCAGCCAGCCACCAGTCGTCCAGATTGATAGCATCATGCTGATGGTGATATCGACAAAATCAATAAATGCCCGCAGTCAACGATGGACAATTGTCGGTGGTTCACTGTGGCGGCCATGGCAAAAGCTGGAACGGCTGAAGATGGCCTCATCCGCGTCCTGAAACGGTTTCAGTCCTTTGCTAGTTTTCTGCACATATGCTGCTCGCCGTCGATATCACGGCAGTTTTCATCTTAGTTGCGTGGGTCTAGTACGCAATCCGACGAGCTGAACCGGAACTGATTGCCATTGCGGAATTTTGAAGCGTACCGCTCGGTCTGGCCCGTCTGTCGGCTAGCCGCTATCGGAAGCGCAACCGCCACGCGAGATCTTATTCTGCAAGTCACTTATATCTGGTTAGCGCTATCGACATGTCAACAGCTGAGACACTCTTGACTTGAGGACTGCACACAGCATTGACCAAAGTCTAGAACTTTTCGGAATTCAAACTGCATATTCAGCGGCGTATTTCCTGCAGGTACCCATATTTGCAGCACATTGTGGCTGCCTCACAAGAGAAGAGATTGCTGGCTCGATTGTTGCAACTGAGGCCGTGATCTTTTCTGGTAAACACCCACCAACACTCAACTTTCACCACAATCGCTTCCAACGAATCTTCATATCCCTATCAGCAGGCATAGTTCCAGCACCAGCGAACTTCTCGTCACCTCTCGCCTCCCGATCAGATTTGCTTCCGTCCTGGTTCGTCCACTCCACAAACTCAACATCAAATCTGGTGACGATAGCAGCCAGCGCCACGAGAGCTTCTTGCTTTGCAAAATGTCTCCCAGGGCACATCCCCGTTCCACCACCAAAAGGATAAAAATCCCCACCCTTCCCAGCGATCGAAAATTGCGGTACTTGCTTCCCATCGTTTTCGCTCCATGTCAAATGTCTCCCAACCCAAAACTCATCAGCCGGATGCCCCTCCCGGCCCCAAACCGCTTCCTCTCGATGCGAGATACCAGTGAAAGCCTGCATCCACGATCCCTTCTTTATCTTGTATCCATCAAACACCATATCCTTCCTCGCTTCCCTGATATTGGTAAAACTCATATGCAACCTGAGCGTCTCTGCAAAAACACTCTGCAGCAAGGGCAACATGACCAATTTTCCCACATCAATTTCTTTCGGCCTGCCCGTACCTTCATCTTGCGAGTAGTACGCACTCAACGCCTCCTCCCTCACAGCTTGGAACAACTCTGGGTCTTTGCACAAGTAAATCAACATCCATGTACACGTCGGCAGGGTATTCGAATGCAGTGCAAATAACAACAATGTGAAAAAGCCCGCCTGGGTCTTCTCATCGAACCCAGCGGCCTCTCTCATCCATCGCGCCGTCTCCCTCGCAAATCTCGATCCAAAATGCGGCTCCCAATCTTCTTGTCCGTTCCAGTCAAAGTTCTTCCACGCAGCATCCAAATACTTCTTGCCAGCCGCATACAGCTCATCTCGCGCCTTGTACGCAGAAGGGAACATCCACCTCGGCACGCCGTAAAAGAAGTGCCATGCGTATGCTTCGTATACCCAGTACAACCCGTGTGTTTCGGGGGCGATTTTTAGCCGTTCTGTCCCGAATAAAGCGGTCATGGAGGCTTGGAACATGTGCTCCTTCATGAATGCCACTACAGAAGTCTCGGTCCACTTTCCCACGGTAAACTGATTTTCTAAGCGGTCGTTGAAAACTTCGAGAAATTTGTGAGACAAAGCATTGGCGTGATGGGGCTTGGTGAGGAACTCGTCGTATAACTGGTGCATACCTGCCCAGTATCTTGTTCCAGTAGTCCCCGATAGAGGATTAGGGTTCTTGAGTCGCCCGGAGGAGTCATTCTTGAATTTATCCGCGTCCTTTTTCGAAAATCCCCAGAGGTTCTCCATGCCCATGTGGATGAAGGGTTCGGAGTCCAAATCCCGGGACCCGCGGAGGAAGGCTTGGATGTTCTTCTCGCCGCGGGCGACGATGTAGACTGATTTGAAGGGGCCGCCAAGGTTGTATTTGATTATGCCTTTGCCATTGTTTGTGCCGTCTAACGCTGTCTTGAGCCGGCGGAGGAAGGCGGAGGTGTGGAGGACGACTTGGTAGGTATTTGTTATGTAGGGAATTGTTTCGGGGAGGGAAGGGGGTTCGTCAGAGTTGGAGACCATTCTGGTGAGGAAGAAGTAGTAGGAAAGGAAGAGTATGACTGTTGCGGCGAGGAGTGCTAGAATGGTTGCGCGCGCCTCCAAGGAGGAGGGAACGACGTCGGCCATTGAAATGGAACATGAAGTCATTGTGCTGCTATGGAGCTGGCAAGATTGAAAAGATGGAATGTTTCCTAGATGACACAGGGAGCATAACCACCTTAAGAGGACCAGGGGGGGTTCCTTCGAGCGGGATTTGATGTCGGCTTACACTAGGATAACAACTCGATGACCGAAAACAACGATCCGGGAACTGGAAGCTATACTTGATGTAGAGATTACCTAAGGTGTTGGGAGGAATGCATGATAGTGCCGAACAACTACCCCCCCCCCGGGCAAGGTGGTGCTCTTCTAACAGGGTAACAGGATTATTGGCCGGTACCGTGTAAGCCCTAACGCCGGGCAGGTGCATCATTAGTTCTCATTGTCATCAACTCAGGATTACTAGAATATGTTCGATTCGTCGATGACCTATAGCCAAGGATGCAGTCTGGAAACATGGAAGCTAACCAGGGAGGAAAACAAATCAGTAATCTTTCCGTTATCAGTCCCTGCTCTGAGGTGAGCCGCCAAGATCACAGAGAGGTACCAATCAAGGCAAGGTATCACCTCCTTTTCATCCCTCTGCACTCAAACTTGGGTTTTGTCATCAGACAAGCTCTCGGCATACTAAGCTTTCATTGCTCTTGTAGTATGTATGAGGGGACTGGATCTTGCAAATTAAGATCACCACGACCCAAACATTGGTTACAATATTAACCCCTCAAAAGCTCAACATAGCCAACCTCTTGGCAAAGAAATACACCCAAGTGAGCGTCTGCCCCGTCCTCCCCTCCCCCTGGCCGATCATGTCGTTCGCCAGAAACGCCAGCGCCCAGTCGGAGTAAATCGCATTCATCACAATCATGGCAATCACAACACCCTTCAAGGTCCGCCACACTCTACCCTCGTCCCACAACATCTGCTGCAGATAGACCAAAACCAACAGCATGCCCCCTACCATGATCCCCAGAACCGAAATCACACAGAAAGTACAGATCCACAGCCAATGCGGCAGCAGCGGGGTCACACCGGGCGGGTTTCGGTCGGCATCATCGTTATAGTTCATAACCGCAGACGCAAGACCCGCGATCCCGGCAATAGAGCTGAGCAAATAGGGAATCATGAAGAAAGTCCATATCGTCGTTAGGGAAAATCCGCCTTTTTCAGGCTCTTGCCAAAAGACCCCGTACAGCTCCATCGCAAAGGCTGTGACGGCAAGAAAGAGCTTCCACACGGCGACGCACTGTAGCTCTTCGGTGCCCTGGCACCGGACTAGTGTGTTGACCGAAAGAGAAAACGTGATGATGAAGGATACGAAGAAAATGGCCGTGTCGAGTTTCACCATTTGCAGCTCTGTCCAGGGTTTCAGCGGGCAGCGGCCGGCGGCCCAGCACCACGAGGAGTAGAAGGTCAGGACGTGGGAGATGGTGCCTATTGCGCCGTAGGGGAGGGCGTAGCAGGTCATGTCTTGTTGTATTTGGAGGGCGAAGTTGTCATCGTTGCGGTGGGTTGAGTTGTTTGGGGGTGTGGGGATCGTGCTGTTGGATGGGATGGATGCTGCTTCGGCTTGCCGGGTGCAGAGGGCAGCTACGAGGAAGAGAGCGATCATGGCTAGAGGGTGCCCGAGGGGTAATCGGGATGGGTATTGTTTTTGCTGCATGGTGCGCCTTGAAGATATTGTGGGAGGTCACTGACTGTGATAAAGCGTGATGATGATATATTCAGCTCACTGCAAGGCCACACAGACGCATTCCGATGTAGGTAGTTATACTGAATTCTGTGATCTCTGCGACTCATTCTTATCAATTCTGCATTCACCCTTCAGAACTGTCATCTCTAACCTCAAATTCCCTTGTGGTTAGTCCTTTGGTCTCTCCAAAACCAACACGACAATCACACCAACGATCCATTGGCATCAAACCTACCGATTTTCCAAACCGCATTTGGCTGTTGGCGATTTCGAAACCGCGATATTATCTCCTCGGGCGCGTTTTTTTTCAATTCCATATTTGGCCAAGATGTGAGAATATGGGCTAATGGACCAATCAAACCCGACCACACCTTCGCGGGAACCACTAGCAACTGTCTTGGCTAACAGTTTTCCAGCGTATTTTGCAGCAGGAGGATAGCAAAGAATGATTGGAAGCAAACAGTCGCCCAAGGAGTGGCGGTGCGGTGCGACGTTACCCCTGCATAGACGCCGAGCGGGAGCGGCTGGTTGTGTCTATACCCGCCCGGTACCACAGTTTCTGGGGCGCAGGTCACACCCTTGCAGGAGGTTGTTCCCTTCTAATGAACCAAGAAGGCACCTGCTAAGCTCAGGTGTGAGTTTGAGTGCAGCGCGCAAATCCAATCAGCCCTTGAATATTTCGCTGGGAAGGTAGCATGTGTCCTTCTGCCACACCGACCTCGACTTGTCGTGCTGTAGTTGCTTCAGGCTACGAATATAATTAGAGTGCCAACCGACATCTTCAATTCCGTGGCCTTGGCAAACAGGTAGAAGAAAATGCTACGAACGGGATAGGGGATGTCCGATGTGGGTAGTTTTGATCGAGAGCAGACCCCCCTTACGCTTCTCAAGCCTTGAACCATCTTACTAGTAGTGAATTGGTCACTTGTACACCCTTCCGATGGCAGGAACAGCTTTGGGGTCTCGATCCTTGGTATTGTGCCCAAACCTCAACCGCAGGGCCGGCTCTGTCTCGTTGGGTGCCGTGTGCTCTTCGACCCAAACGACTTGCCTCCACGTGCGCATTGACCCAATGCCCGCACCGATATTCTCCAACACTGTCGGCGTCACAGCAGCGGTTGGAGCGCAGTTGTGGTTGCTAGCCTGGGTTTTGCTTGTCGCTATCGATGGTGGTGGCGGTGGTAGCGACCTCTGTGCCAATGCAATCATCTCGGGAACTGTGGCCCATGCCTCGGCTGATCGTCCAGACCAAACTACCCAGACGGTATACACCAGCGCAGACAAAGCGTGAGCCAACACGACGATGATGCAGGCCCACTCGAACCAGTTCCGCACCGCCATGCCGTACCCTTCGAGCGTGGCTTGCATTGCCATCCTCGTTGAGTTTTCTGCTGAGAGACCTTTTACCGATGACAAGGGAAAGACCTCGATGGGTTCTCCTCGACGAAACAATCGCCTGGCTGTGTCCAGGTCTTTGATACCCCATTTTCCATCTCCAACCAGGTCGCCAAGGAGTGAACTCGTGCGACGGGTTAGTGTACTGCCGACGCGTGAGAGACCATCCGCAAAAGCCATCGAAATCGCCTGCTCGAATTGAAACCTCCTTATGTTCGGCGGCTCGGGGGCTTCCAGGAGCAGCTCCATGAGCGCTTCGAGGGTGGAGGAGCCCGCATTCAGCAGTCGAGTTGTTCCGCCGAGCGGGAGGGTGTCCTGGAGAGACGATGGCAGCCAATATGGCAGGCGATCAAGGTCACTACCGTCATATGTGGTCCAGGTGGGTGCAAAGAGATGGTACCAACTCTTGCTGATGCGTATCGGTCGCATGCTTCCGTCACCCGATGGCTTGAAAACTGAGCGCTGGATTTTGTCTTGGAGGGGAATCTCCAGCTCTGTTCTTACGAGGTTCATTACGCGACCCGCCGCAAACTCGTGGCTTCGCGAACGGGACTCCCCGTCGATCAGGATGGTGGATCGAGCGTTTGCCCAACGGGCATCTACCATGCACGTATTCACGCGCCATGTCGTGACGTTATCTGATGTGTTGGTGGATCGGAAGGCCAGGACGAGCGCCATAGATGCAGTTAGATTCGCTGGTATCAGGGGTTCTTTGCCCAGATCGATGGGGACGATGAGCAAATTTGGGGGGGAAGGGGGCATGCGATTTGTGACCGCCAGTGGCGCCCATCGATTCTTCAGATAGTCGGTCATGTCGGCAGTAATATTTCCATGCCAGATATATGGTGTACGGTCACCATTGCTGTCCCGAAAGGAGTCCTCTAGAGGCGGAGCCGGGAATTTGAGAATGGGCATTGTTTTCGCGAAATCGCCAAGGTCTTCCTCGGGGACAACCAAGGTATCTCCACCGTCGAATCTTTGACATATTGTCCTCACCATTGGGGCCCTTGTGGCGACCTCGTAGCGTTCACGCATGCTCTGAGTCCATGCGTCTAATGCGAACTGTCCTATCCGGTAGCCGCGGTCTCGTGCATACCAGACACTTGCCACATGCAAGTGCCGTAGCGCATCCTGTACCATGGCAGTCGCCGTATGCGTAGTGTAGGCCCAGACATCAACGTCGCGGGGCACGCGGACAGCGCTGGCCGCGTACATCAACTTGCTTCCTGTCCACTCTCGGAGTTCGAACGAACCCGGCTCCGCGGGAACCACCCACCACCGTGCGAAAAGATTATAGAGCGCGGGATACCCAGCGGAGGGGCATCGGTAGTCGAAGAAACGAGACTCGGGCGTCGTGCAGTTGTAGCCCTGCAGAGCATCTTGGTCGAGATACTCGGGCCACAGCTGCTTTTCGGTTCCGTTCAGCCAAAAGACGCTCCCTCCCACTTTGAACGGCAACACTTGAGGTATCATCAGAATGGCAGAAGCCGGACCTGTTAAGATGGCCAGGGCCCCTGACAGGCCCACGACAGCGATGAACAACAGGTCCTTGAGGCGCTGCTTAGGGGAGCAAAGAATTGGCCATGCGGGCGCCCAAAACTCGCTGGACCAAAAGTAGCCTGCTTGGGTGAATGACCAACCAGAGGCAAGCAAACCTAGTGGAACACCATGAGAAGACATGAGTCTCGATCGTAGCAGGTGAAAAACAATGGTTGCCATGCTAGCCGCGATGAGCAGTTCATGAAGTTTGGCGGCAACTTGCAACATGGCATTTTTCAGTGAGTCCTGGTACTGCAGGCCCTGCAGTTCGAAGCCGATGAAGTATCCATGGATTTTGAAGTACACCAGAGCGATGGAAATGCTAGCGGGCAGTAGATGAATAGCACATCTGGCGAGGGCGACTCTTCGAGATTGTCGAATGAGAATCTTGGGTTGTTCGTGAGAAGAATGAAACAGGGACTTGGCGACGATGCCGAGGCCGACATTGCGTATCAGGCTGCTGGGAAACAACGAGGGTAGACGCTTAAGAAGTGCAATCATGGTGCTGGGTTAACGAGGATGAGATGATGGGCGAATTTCTTGGTGCGGTGTCGGTTTTCAGTTCGGCGGTAGAGCAGGCTTGGGATGGAAAGCCTGGAGGAGTCTGCCGGTGTCCTCGCCTGGGGTACTTTGTCCTTATGTACATTGTGGCAATGGCTACAAGGTAAAGTCGTGCCTCACTCACTGCCCTGAAGTTGAGTGCCCTCTCTTGGGGGTTGCTGCGGGAGGTTTGGGGGCCAGCACCCCCCTCAGCTGGAACTGGGCTTCAGCCACCCGCGTTAAGCTAGCCAGTGGGATGCCTTGAGTAGCTCAGTTGTCCACATGCCGTGCATAAGTGCACGTCAGATCTATCCGTAAAGAGCAAGGCGGCTTCTCCCTCGGGTGCTTCCAGGACTCTGATTTCCGGGAGGCTTTTGCTTGACAATACTGAGATTGCCTCGTAGAAAACCTTTGCATTGTGGCGAGCTCTACAACGGCGTCCTTGTGCTGCTCTCTGCATCCGTAACATGGCTGTCCAACAGGCGCCTGACTGCATCTTTTAGTAGATAGTCAGGGATACGTTTTGTACGTCGATGCGCGCTATCCACCCCCAAGCCCTTCTCTATGACCCCAGAAACGTCCCAGCTGAATACCTCCACGAGCTTCCTTTCACCATCGTCAAGTTCCTCTAGGATTATGTCCTGCCTTGCCGTCCGCACTACTACTCCAAGGCAGAAGGTAGGCCCGATTTTTAGGTATCGCAGCTTTGGCAAAGCACGTGTAAATGTCATTGCCCAGTCGCGGGTGAGTGTTTCCCTTGCTTGTTGTGTTACAGAATGCGATAGCGCCGTGCCGTAATATGATAGCGCCGCGCCGTCGAGTTGAACGCCGTCGTGTTGAAACTCCAGGCGGAGCTGCCTGAGGTTGACAAGTCCCCGAAGAACAGTTGGTAGGGACCGAAGCTCGAAACCCAGCATGTCTCTTGCAGAGACGAGGTCCAGAGGCAGTTGGATGAATAAGCCCTCTAGCGTATCTGCGTTGGCAGCTATAAATTTCTTAAAGCATGTGGCTGGATGTAGTAACGCACCCTGCTCCCCCGTGGTGTCCAGTTCACATGCACGCTTTCTGCAGGCCGTTGCTAACGGCACCGATATATGCACGGTGAATTCATGGTCGGTGAAGCCTAGCGTCATCATTCTCAGCTGCAGGCCGCTCATCGCGGCGTCGGGGCTGAACGAATGGCTCCAGGGTCGGGATACACTCTATTTGCTCCCTGGCATGTATAAGCGGGTCGGTGATGGCAACAGCAAGCTTCGACGAGACGGCTGGGTACTTACGGAATTCGCAGAGTAACTCGTAAACCTCGGCCGAGTTGTCGACAACGGTCAGCTTGCGCAGGCCGGGACAGTTGAGGGGACTGAATGTGTGCAGCAGCCAATTCGGCGCCGAAGTATCTCTGTTGTAGTGCACGTCCACCTCCTCCAGTGAGAGGCTTGTCAGACCTTGGAACTGGGACAAATTGATCTTCATCAAGTCAACGGTTCGCAGACTCCAATGCCCCACATGCAAGTCCAGGTTTTTGAGGTTAGGACAGCTCCGAAATAGACAGTCCATTATCGGTGCCAGTTGCCGGTGGCTAGTAAGCTTCCATGACCTACACACATCTCTTGTTACCGAACGAAGAGGCGCGAAGGGGATAAAAAGATCACGTACCGGAAAGTTTGCAGCCCTGGCAACTTTGGGAGAAACTTCAGCAACACCAGGGGCAGTTTTCATCGCAAAGAAAGTCTTTTTTGAAGTTGTCATCGCACAAGGCGAGATATTGTGTATAGCTTACATTCGGGTTTCTGGTATCCAAGGGAAGAAAAGCGAGATCCCGGACTTTGAGTTTTCGATACCAAAAGCCAATGAATTCGCAGTAGAACTGCTTGCTGGTGAGGCAAAGATTGAGCAGGAGCTGCTTGTCGTCGAGATCAATGTGCTCTCCAATTCCGACGAGAATGAGTATTGTCCTGGCGATCCTCGGCCCAGCGCCTTCGTTGGTCGCCAGGTCTGACATATTCGCTGGTACCAGACGTACAATTGAGGGAAAAGTCCAAGAAACTGAAAGGTGCGTCAAATGGGAAAATCCTCTCGTCTGGGAAATAAATACGTGGGTTCTTCCTTGGGGTGGCTGTCAAATATCTGGTAACTTTCCACATCATCATCACCTCGACCAGACACACGTCCTCGATGGGTGGCTCCTCTTGGCTTCGAACCAAGGGGTCCGCCGCGGGCTGTAAGGTCAGAGTTGTGCACCACTTGGGCGGATCTACACCAGATGGAAAACCTGCCATAGAGGGAATCTGAGGATGGTTGTTAGCCTAAGACGGCCGAGTTAGTCTATCACCCTGGACCACACCTGATTGGCCAGTTCGCCAAGGTCCCTGAACCACGGCTATCGTAGGTAGTGGGTGTCCCAGGGAGCGTATGGATATTCACCAAGATTGGAAGGAACGAAGCCATCACCACTGCAGCAACGGCCGCCACCACACAGCCATTGTGGGCCTTCAAGTCCAGTATCTGATCAGATCCGTGGACTTGGAAGAATTCGATCTTCTTCTTCATCACCAAGACCAGTTGCCCACCACCCACCACACCCACTGCCACTGCCATGGCCAACCTTGGTCAGCGGCCATAATCAACAGCCTCAAGCAACAACTGCCACGACCAACGACCACAGTCAACAGCTCAATCAATTGCCTGGCTCAACTGCGCTCGCGGGCACCTACAGCCGCGGCCAGTCTTCGTTGAGAGCCATCAACGACACCAACAGCCTCGATCAACTGCCTGGGTCAATTGCTCTTGTTGCACTGAGGACTGGCTAACCCACTGGATTGAAAACAGGGCCCGTTGATTGACCGGCTGTTGCGCAGGCAAGCCAGCAAGTCGACGATCGATCGAGTGGAATAAAGGCCAATTGAATCTGGTGGGTTATATGGAGATGTGTGAGCAGGCGGATGAGTGCGCAGGTGGGTGGGTGCGAGCGTAGGTATGCATGTTGTCTTTGAGGATGGGTGTGGCTGTCTAGCGCCCATGCAAATGAGGGCAGATCTGTAGCAAAAAATAAACCACTATCGCATTCCACTGCGACACGCTAGACCTAACCACTACGACACGCTACATGATCCACTACGACGAGCCGGTCCAGGGGATCCTTCAGGTCATCCATAGGAAGGGGTGGTACGATACCTAACTTTGAGGGTGGTAAGATACTTTGAAGTGGTAGACAACCGCAGTTAACTACCGTAATTTTTGGCGGTTGCCTACCACCCCTCCATCATCAGGTAGGTTCTCACTGCGGTATCTGGTATGTTGAGCTTTTTTAAGGGGTTATACTCTCAAATATTTTTACCATAATAAAATATCCCCATGACTCCTATATCTTATCTCCCCCCTCCAAGTACGTTCTCTTTTTGGTATCTACATGTTACTCTTCTAAAACTCCCCCCCTCCCAGCAAGCCAAACCCTCCCCTTCAGCTCCTCAATAGTACTATCCCTCAACCACCAAACATCCCCCCTTTCCACGGGATCCATCTCTTTGCCCCCTCCCTCCTTAGGAGCAGCAGTACCAACAGCGGCCTGTACCGACACAGGCGCATCATTCTCTCCAATAACCGCAACAACAGGCTGATCCACCGACATGGAAACTTTCTTTCCCTTGCCCTTTTTGCCACCACCACCACCACCACCACCACTGCTACTCTCTGTCTGCTTCTTGCCTTTACCCTTGGCCGTTTTGCTAGTCTTAGCATTGGCAGCAGCAGTGGCTTGGTTGACAGGCTCATCCTTTGTCGGAACCCCCGTTCCTGCTGGTGCAGCCCCTAACCCTGCCCGCGGTCCAACAAACGCCCCTCTCCTCTCAGCCCACTCAAACAAAAGCTTGAGCCCAACCAGTCTATCCCGCGACCAGCTGTTCAGCCCGCTCTGCAGCACAAGCTTGGTATCGACCGCCGTACTGGCGCCTTCACCTTCACCAATCCCGCCTCCAGATCCTAGGCGGTCGAGAACAAGCGCCCGTTCGGCGTGTGTGAGATCGCGGAATGAATCCAGGTCAAAAACCCATTCTAGCGGGTCATGCTGTGTTGCTGTATCCTTGCCCCCAGAAACGCCTCCATCTTCAAGCGCACGTAATGTGGCAGAGAACGTGCCATCGTGCGCTGGCCGGCGACGGAGGTAAACTGACTGGTTCTTGCGGAAATCATCAAGCAGGTGAGGCTGATTCTCAAAATCAATGGTGAGGTCCCAGTACCCCAGCGCACTAGAGTCTGTTTCCACTCGCAAGATGTCGTCGAGCGGTGGTAGCAAGCATGGGGCCTCTCGTCGCATCATTGTGACGTTGAGATTAGTAGGATCGGATGCGGCCACGGCAGTGGGGGAGCCAGGCTTCAGATGAATCAGCACCGGAGCGCTGATAGGTTGACCAGTAACAAGATCTTTGACAACAAGGCAGCGAGGCTCCGTCGCCAATACCCAAAAGTGCCGGAACGCTTGCAGGTGCGACCGGTTGTCCTGAACATTGGCAGGGAACAGAGGGTAAAAGGCCACAATAAGTGCGGCCGTTGCGAGGTTACTGGTGCCAAACGTGACGGTTCCTTGACCAAGGAAAAGAGCACCGATGGCGAGGTGAGCAGCCAAGTGGCTTCCGTAGGTGGTGTTGCTATCCTGACGGCCGTGCAGTGAGCGCAGCCTCCGGAATACAATGATGTCGCCCGTACCCGCCATCACAGTCGCACACGAAAGGGCGAGCAGGTCCATGCACATGCGTGCATTTCCTTGAGCCAGCTTGGCATCAAAGCTAGAGACGTCAGACCGGACGATGCGCATGAACTGGTCCAGGTAGTGGACCAAGAGATCGCGGACTTTGATATTGGCCGAGCCAGCAAAACGCAGGCCCAGCGCAAAGCAGAGACCGGCAAGAATGGAAAAGAAGGAGAGGTCGCGGGACTGGAGGTGTTTTGTGCTGCTGAGCTGGTGACGGGCTCTGTACTCTGCTGGCAAGCCCTTCCCGATCCATTCAAAGGATGGCTCAATTTCGCTCCAGAGGATGATGTTCTTTGCGACAGTTCGCAACAAGAGAATGTCTGGTCGGACATAATCGAACTGCAAAATGGTATCCGGAACGTCAATCTTGCGTGCCACAATGTGATCTTCTGACTTCATAAAGATGAGGGCAATGGCAATCACGGCGCCAGCAGCAGCCCGGTCAAGGACATGTGCAATCTCAACTCTCTTGGTGGATGTGGCGATGGTCAACAGCTTCTCTGTCAGACTCATGTCCCGCAGACCGCGGAGGTCGTTTCCTTTACCGAGGTTGATGAATCCCAATGCAAACCCAGCCGCGAGACGATAGCCTTCGTCGCGAAGTGGATTCTCTTCTTCTCCATCCTCGAGATGCTCGATCTCGGACATCATAATCTCGCTCATGCGGCGGTGCTGGCTATTGCAGTACAACAAACCGATGCCCATGATACCTGTTGTTTGGGTATGTTTGGACAGATTAAGCTCGGCAGCCCCCCGAGGCAGCATGCGAGTGACATGTACAGACATGAGGCGTGTGATAAGTGAGTCCATCGTCCCGAGGTAAGACGCTGCGAGACCCAAGAGCAACCCGATCGAGGTCATGGTGTGCTTGGGTGTGAGATACTTAAACGCAACCCATTTGGCAACCGACTTGAGATGGCCGTTCAGCCCAAGTGCCAATAAGAAACCGGCGTGGCGGTTGTTTAGGTCCTGACCCGGCTTGTTGTACAAGATCCACGACGTGTCGATACCCTTGGCGTGCGGCGAGATGGCAAGACCTCCAGCAACGCCTTGGTGAAAGAAGGCCCAGTTGATCTTTTCCTCCGTGAACAGCGTCTTGTCTACACTGACGGGGTTATTAACCGGCCTGATGAGACATGTCAACTGGAACCCCTGGATTTGGTATTTTTGCGTGAGCAACGGATAGCGAAGGGCAAAGTTCATCAGGCCCCTGCCCGCCGGGATCGCCAAGGTGCTGGTTGCAAGAGTTGCCACGAGTTCTCTCTGTTTCTCCACATACTCGGCCTCCGTCCACTCAGGCTTTGGATCAAGACGGATCTGCCGCTGAGTAGATGTGGACAATACGGCAATGGCCTGGTTGAGCCGCTTATCCTCCTTCCACAGCGACCGAACAACGGCCTGGCGCTCAGTCTCGGTGACTTCGAAACGGTCGTGTAAGCCGTCCAAATGTTGGCAAAGCATGCGGACGTCCCACCTAGCAGCATGAGATGGAGCCTAGATTGGGGTTAGCAATATTTCGGGAAACAACATTGTTGAATGACATACACTGACCTCAGAGGACTGCGGTTGCAGTACTGTTCCTGGCCGGAGAACAGCACTGACGTCGGTGCGACTGATAAGAGAGAGGAGGTCTCTGGGCCACGACGGTGAGGGGTTTGGCTGACAGATAAAAATCACGTCTTGCAAGGGTGCCAGAATAGCTTCAGGTAGGGTTTCCAGTATGCGAGGGGTGAAACCGCAGTCATGTAGCGCAACTACCATCGCATGCCGGCGCGTGGATGTTCCTACAATTTCGAAGAACCTCTTGAACATGAGAGAACGTGTGGTAAGACTGGCCCATAACGGTTTGCGGAGGTGGCCGGACACCGTGTCTTGCGTTGCGTTGGTATAGACAGTGGAGAGGGTCGGATAGTCACCCCCACCGCCAGTCGTGAGATGTTCTTGGATCCAATTCAAGACACAAGGCGGCGGGGGGGGCTCAGGTATGAGGTTCGTAAGAGAGTGCACTAGGTCATGGTCAGTTCCCTATCGAAACCTACAGGGCGTATTATGGAACACATACCCAAGTCGAGGGCGGGATCAACATCCTCTTGCATACCGAGCGAATACATCATCTCGTACTGATGCCAGCCAAGCCATCTTGCTAACTGACACAGCACGGCATAAAGATCGGTTTGCCCTGGTGATGTTTCCTCAGGCGACAATATGTTCAGCTTCTGTTCTTCCAATAAGAGATGAAGGGCATGCACAATACTTTGTGCTGCCATGTTACGGCCCGCGATGCCCTTGCCCAACGCCGTTGGAAGATAACCGTCGAAGCCCAAGGCGGTGATACCACTAGCAGTTCCCATCCAACGTCGGGCAAGGTCGACGTGAACCGAGAGGAAGCTTCTTCGAACAGGTTTCTTCTCCTCCGGCTCCGTTGGCCATTGTTCGAGTATCCCGCTATCTAGGAGCCACACCCAACCTTTGGATCTTGCCCACGTAGGACAGGCAGATGAGTTGGGCTTCTCGTACGAATGCATCAGGTCCCAATCATTTGGGGCTGATGGCTTCAACACTTCGCCAGCAAGGCTTTGCAGGGATTTTTCGCTATGGTGGCCCAAGGCCAAAAAGGTTGAGAGCAGCAAAATGACTGTTGCCGACCATTCAGTATCTGTCACTGGACGTTCCAAATCCCCGAGATCGAGGTCTTGTAGCCATTGCATGATATGCCACCACCCTGCTATCATTTTGTCCGCTTGCGAGGAATGGAGAACACTGCGACAGGCATCCAAAGTTCGTCGAACCTGAAGCGACCTGGGTTGCAGCTGGATTCTCACGCGGTGATGTCTGCCCTCTTTGTCGACGAGATCAACCACGCCCCGAGAGTTGGAGTGCCGGATGGACTCGATTTGAGTGCTGGGGATACCAACACCGATCGACCGCCGCCCTCCTGTCTCTTTCTCCGTTATGTAGCTGCCGTTGTAGTCAAGACTGTTTAGATTATCATAGAAGAGCAACGGCAGACTCAATATCGTCACTCTCCCCCATGGTGACTGCAGACTGAGTTCCCGCCCTCCAAAGTTATCCTCGGAGAGTATCATGATGGTTTGTTGCTCTCCGTCCAAAAGTTTACAAGAGTCGACAACACTTTGCACCCTTGTTGGTTCCCCATGGGCAATCACAACCCCCCCGGGATTGGCACTGGCACGAGTCTTGGAGGTGCTCTTCGTGGGTGTTTTGTTGTTCTCTTTACTCTCAATGTGGAGAGTGAGAAGTTGCAGTCTGTTGTCTACGGGATCTTGAATGCCCACTAAAAGCAAGGAGCGGCCATGGTCGTCCGCTGCAGTTGGAGGACCGACAACAATAAACACCTTGGCTTGCGTCCGTGCAGGTTTGCTCGACAGCGAGTAGCGGACGTTTGCCAAGTCCATGCTGAAACTGTGAATTTTGGTAAAGAGCATTTCATGCGTGAGACCCTCGAAGCCGTAATCGTCCAAGCCCATCTTCAAGAACCCCTCGAAGTCGCCACCGGCGCGCAGTTCCTCCAGAAGGTTATCGACGGGGCCCTCGTGAAGACTGGTTAGATGGTTATTGGCATTGAAGGACCCGCTAAAAGAAGGCGCTCCGAAGCCACTGCTCAGGCGATTCCGTTGATTGCCGTAGGACTCGGCTCTTCTGCTGCCATGGCTAGGTTGGATGTGTGATTCTGCAAAAGTCGTCCTGTCCTGGGAGGTGGAGAGATCGGCTCGGGCCAGTAAGGAACTCACGCGACGTGACTGCCGTCGTGTGGCATCAGCCCCTTTATCCGGGTCCAGCGAATTCAGCGCATTGTCGAGTGCCTTCTCAGCCTCTTCAATTCTCACGCTCTTCCTCGTCTTCTTACCTGGCAGTGGCACTCCAAAACTCTCTCTCGTAGATGGGTGGATTGGTGTAGCGGCACCACTGGCGAGGCCTGGCGCCATGGAACTGCGTCTCCTCGAAGACGACAAATTTCTCTTTCTTTTTTTCTTACCAACAAACGGGTCCTCATTTTCAAGGTAGGTGAGACGCCAGACTGTATACATGCCCGACTCTCTGTTAACTGTGACGGCAACGGTAAGACCTTCTGGCTCTGACCCGGAAGCAGTCCGCGGCTTTATGGCCTGGACGTGCAGAATTTCCTCTGCCGGACTCAGAAAATGAGGTCCCACAGAACTTCTTCGACCTCTTGTGGTTTTCGCTCGTTCTGGCTGGGCCACCACCAAGCCCAGCTCCAGCAACGGATCTGTCAAACACACCAAACGAGGCCAGTGACTTTCGCTCGTCTCTATTGGTGGCTGCCACATATTTTCCAGCGTCGAACTCAGCCGTAAAGGGAGAACCTTGGGGTTTCCAAGCCCTTCCACCGAAAATTCCGGCCCTCGCTGGGTGTGTGCAGACGAAGGTGGTTGAGACGAGACGAATGAGTTCGGAGGGACTTTCGGCAATCGAAGTGAGATAGGCACTGAATTGTTTGCTCGGGGCTTTCGCTGAATGATGATGCCGCAGGGCGCAGCACAGGCCGACTCGACCTCGAAGGGCATATGGACGACATGGCTCGGACCGGAGAGGAAGTAGATATGCGCTTGGGTTTTGAGGAAGACAACGAGAGCTCTCGAGAGTGAGGGTTTGGACTTTTGTTTCGTCGCAGTCCCAATAGACTGCGGCTCCGTTTTCGATCTCGAGATAGGTTTCGTTTTCGTCGTTTCGGGATCTATGTGCTGGTCGGCAGAGGCGGGAAAGTAGGCGAGGAGTGCCTGGGTGATGGGTTCATTTTCGAGATCGAATTTGAAGCTCTTCCGAAAGACCCCTCCACGGGACCAGAGCACACAGTTTTCGGTCGTCAGAAGTTCGTCTTCGCAGGGGTGATCGACCTCGGTGTCTGTAGTGTTATCCCAAGTATAGGAAGAAGGGGGCGGATTTGGTGGAAGAATTCCTTCTTCTATCGCATGGCGCAAACCAATGGGCTGTTGCACCCCCAGAGAGGTGATCGACGCCATGGTGGTGTTGTTAGGAGGGAGACGGAACAACAGTTATTTTTTGGGAATAGAAACCAGTCCGACCCATGTCGTCTCAACTTGTCATCATTGCAATTGGTTCAGAATGTTTCAGTCCTGTTTTGCTCCTTCTGCGACAAAAAAAGAAGCTAGAATTGGATTCATTCGTCCTTCATTGCTGTCCTGGAAAGCAAACACTCCAGCAGCTGCATTTCTTTAGTGGACTGCCTCCCCGCAGAAAGCGCGTCTCATTTGCCCAGAGAACCGCGACGGAGAGCGCATTGTGGATGCGACAACTTGACAAGGCTGCTCCTCTGCCCAACTTGAATCCACTTTTGACTGACAGGTCGAGCTTTTCATTGGTCAAAGGTCTTCCACCCCTGCAGGGACTGCTTCGCTTCGGGGCGGGTTTCGCTCTGACGTAGCTCTTGGCCTGCGCCTAAAGCTTCTCTAACGGGGGCCTACGGTAATAGGTCCCAATGCAACACCGTGAGCAACCTCAACAAAAGCTATCTAATAAGCTCCGAGATCCCCTTTGTCGATCGCCCACGCTCCACAAACAACGCCATGAAGTTGCTGGTATTATCGCTCGAATCAACATGACAGAAAGCTCGCCGAAGCCAGGCGACAACAACGAGACACAGGAAGAAGCGGGAGGACAATCGAGGCCAAGCAGCGAGGTGGTAGCGCCCGACGAAGCCCCCAGCGCTGCGACGCAATCGTCCCCAACAAAACGGACCACGAACGAGTCGACGGCGGCCGCGATCACAGGCAGTGATGGCGCCGGCACAGATGAAGAATCAGAAGCCACGGTAGAACAATCATCAAGTGATGACGGAGAGGAGGGCGAGGGCGACGACGACGAAGAGGACGAAGAAGAAGAAGAAGAAGAAGACGAAGAGCCGAAACTCAAGTATGCCCGATTGACCCAACATCTCGGGCCTGTCTACCGAAATGGCGATGCGACAAGCTCTTTTCTTGTGGCGGGGGACAAAACGGTTTGGATGCCCGCAATCTTCTAGATTCGTTCCGAATTTGAGCTTCTGTTTCCTAACCATATTATGCCACAACAACAGATCATAGGAACGCATAATGGCAATATTGTCAGTCATGGCCCCCCTTCGTCTTGATTCTCATTTCCCACTTGACTGACCGTTCGACACAGCACGTAATCCAACTACCCGTGTTTCAGCCCCTCCGTGTTTACCACGCCCATTCCGCCTCCGTCACCGCCGTCTCGATATCGCCTTATCCACCACCACTCTCGGCGACGAAGCATGAATCCGCCCATAAATCGGTTTCGGTTCCCAACAGCCCCCGTCGACCAGGCACTGCAACGGGAGAAAGTCATACTTCGGCAGCAGCTGCCTCACGGCGACCACGCGAACAACAGAATGCCGTGCCAAACACCCCGTCGAACAACATATACATTGCGACATCGTCGATGGATGGCAACGTATGTGTCCAGTCATTAGTCGATATCAAAGATGTGTCACTACGGAACTTCGCACGACCTGTCCAATCCGTGGCGCTCTCGCCCGAGTTCAGGACCGACAGGACATACCTGTCGGGCGGTCTTTCTGGGCAGTTGATTCTTACCGCGGGCGCGCCAACTGGTCGAAGTACAGCGACTACAACGGGAGCAGCTGCACAAGCCGCGGGTTGGCTTGGTGGGATGGTAGGAGCAAGCAGTGGAAAAGACACGGTTCTACATTCGGGCGAGGGCACCATTAATACCATCAAGTGGTCGCTTTCTGGAAGATATGTCGTGTGGCTCAACGAACATGGGATCAAGATCATGCGGACGAAACTCCACCTCGACCATGCCGACGCTGACGATGCATGGAAGCGCATCGGCCACATCGACCGGCCACAGACTGAGCAGTGGGATACCATGGCCAGTGTATGGAAGGGAAGGGCGGAGTGGATCGACGAGCAGGCGATCGAGTCTGACGACCCTGAAAAGGAACAGCAAGAAGCCCTGCTCTCACCCGCGGCTGAGAGGCTAAAGCAACAACAATTAAAACACAGCCAAACGATTGAACGGCTACTCGTGGGATGGGGAGGGACGATATGGATAATACACGTTCATCCCGGGGGAGTTGGTGTTGGAAAGAATGCCGGGGAAAGGTCTGCTGGACGGGCCGAGATTGTAAAAATGTAAGAGCTCTCCTTTCTGTGTCGTTTGACGGGCTTCTCGCTAACTTGGACATCAGACTTCGCATGGATTGCATTATTTCCGGCATTTCGTTATATACCCAGAACATGGTGTTGGTTCTTGCATTCTGTCTACCAGACGATGACGACGAAGACGAAGAGGAGGGCGCAGTGGTCCGCGGTCACAAGCACACAGCATCAACAACATCGACTGGCAGCGAACCATCAGGAGGTATTCGGCGGAGAGTGAACAACTCGCCTCCAGAGCTACGGCTTATCGACCTCACATCGCAAGCCGAGGTCGACAAGGACAGTCTCACCCTCAGTCGGTTCGAAAGGTTGTCTTCCAACGACTACCATCTTGGCGTACTGCCAGCCCAGACCGTTGCTGCCACTGCATCAACCCGGGGCGCACTTGAGACCCTAGCGGGATTGGGAACTGGCATGCTCAACGCCGCTCTCAATCCAGCCGGCATCTTCAGTTCGGCGGCAAGTGTGCGGAGTAAAGATAGCGATGATCGAACTTCCAGTTCCAAGGTCGTTCCCGCGACTGGTGTAGCCCGGCCAAAGTCGGTACATCCCAATCTTAGCAAGCCGGGAGTCAAGATCTTTATCCACAGTCCGTATGACTGCATTCTCGCGACCCGCAGGGACTTGGGTGATCACTTGCAATGGCTCCTGGATCACCAAGAGTACCAAAAAGCTTGGGAGCTGGTCGACGAGCACCCTGAGGTCGCATCAGCGACTGCAGAACTGGCGCCACTATCTCCACAGCAAACACACAGCACGGATGATTTCTACGATGACAACGCTTCCGTGATTGATGGCATGCGCAATTTCTTTTCGTCGGCCGAAAAGGAGAAGCGACGGATCGGCGAGCTGTGGCTGCAAGAACTCGTCGAGGCTGGTGACTGGACAAAGGCTGGGCGGGTAGCTGGCCAAGTCCTCGGCACACCAGACCGGTGGGAGAAATGGGTTTGGACGTTTGCTGGGGCGCACAAGTTTGATGAGATTGTGAATTACATACCTGTCGAAAGAACCCGGCCGCCAATTCCTGGAACCATTTACGAGGTTGTGCTTGGCCACTACCTCCAGACAAGCAAACCCCAGTTCCGCGATCTTCTGGAGCGGTGGTCCCCCGACCTGTTTGAGATTACTACAATCACCACGGCGTTGGAAGATCAGCTCAACTACCGCGATGTGCGGGAAGACAGTGTCGAAGACGGCGAGGTCGGCCGCGACTGGCGCATCGTCGTGGAGAGCCTCGCCAAGCTCCACGAGGCGAACGGTAGAACTCGGGAAGCACTCAAGTGCTACATCAAACTTCAAGACGCCGATTCAGCAATGCGCTTGATCAAAGACGGACATCTTGCAGATGCCGTCGCCGATGACATCCCGAGTTTCATCGGTCTCCGAGTCCCACAGGACCAGCTGAAGAAGATGACGCCTGAGGAGCTGGAGAAGGCAACCCTGGAAGCCATCACGCTGTTGGTCGATGAGGCTCAACATGGTCTGGTAAAACCCGACATTGTCGTCAACCAACTTCAGGAGAAGGGGCTTGACCTGTACACGTTCTTCTACCTCCGTGGTTTGTGGCGTGGAGAGGGCATTCACGAACACAGTGGTGAGTCTCGCGCCCGGTTGGTTACGGACAGTCAGTCTTTAGTGGACAACTTTGCCGATCTTGCTGTCCACCTCTTTGCTGTGTACAACCATGATAGGTCGTTGTTCATGGACTTTCTCAAAACCTCGACAGCTTATGCATTCGAAAAGGTATGTTGGCAACAACCGCTTTAAAAAAGATTTCCTCGTACTGACGTTTATCGTAGGCCGTCCAAGAATGCGAAAAGCTCAACTACATCCCCGAACTCGTGTACCTCTACTCGAAGACCGGTCAGATGAAGCGCGCGTTATACCTCATCATTGACCGTTTGGGAGACGTCAGCCGCGCCATCGCCTTTGCCAAGGAGCAAGACGACCCGGATCTTTGGGAGGATCTCTTGGAATACAGCATGGACAAGCCCCGCTTCATCCGTGGGTTATTAGAAGAAGTTGGAACCGCCATAAACCCCATCACCCTAGTTCGCCGGATTCCTGAGGGCTTGGAGATTGACGGCCTGCGTGAAGGCCTGAAGCACATCATGAAGGAACACGAGATCCAGCACAGCATTAGCTCCGGTGTTGCCAAGGTCCTGCGAAGCGAGGTCGGCGCCGCGCAGAATCTTTTGCGCAGCGGGCAAAAGAAGGGCGTTAAATTCGAGATCGCTGTGAAAAAAAAGGGAAAACACGTCGACGTCCAAGTCAAGGATGTGCCCACCATGGTCGGGACCGGCGGTGAAAAGACTATCGCAGAGGACAATGGCTACCTGCCTCATCACAACGGGGACAGCAACGAAGCGAGCAAACCGCCTGGTGCTGGGAAGAAGTGGTCACCAGGCCACTGCGCAGAGTGTTTTGAGGCGTTCACGGAGTGGGAGATGGAGACGCTGGTGGGGTTTGCCTGCGGGCACGTTTTCCATCTTACCCATCTGCTGGAGAAACTGCACCCGGGGAAACCGGTTGACGAGGCTCTGCTGAATGGGTTTGGAGGTGAGCAGAGGCCGCATCTGATTGGGGCCAAGGTGAACCATGCAAGGCTGCTGAGGGACCAGATTTCTGCGGGGTGTCCGGTTTGCCTTTCTGAGGAAACGGAGCAGCGGTATTGAACTTGGGTTTTCATTGCATAAATAGGGGAATTATGCGGATGGGTGTGTGCGATGGCATGTATATACCTCCCCCGCCGCCGCGTCTTTTTTCTCATGATGATATACATAGGTATGCTTGTCGGCTTTCTTTGAGGAGAAGCTTTGTGAACAGTTCAATACCACCGTTTCTTGTTTATTCTCTTTTCCGAGTGTAGCACGGTTTGCATGTGGTTTGCCGTACATTCTTGATCCTTCCTAACAAACTCGGAGGCTTGCAGTCGCATTTGTCAACCTCTCATGTTTTTCCCCTGTTGTATACCGCGCAATGATGGCCTACCTATTCGTACGGTGAAAATATCTCCCACCAGAAACAGCACTCCATGGCAATTCTTTGTCCCACTCAATAGTGTATTCTGTAGATGCTTGCTCATAAATCCCAGTGACACAAGACCTCATCAGCCTTACCTACCATCCGACGTTGGAATATTGAACCCCCCACCCGAATAACGAGATCATTACAACAACACGAAGAGCACTGAGAAAAGGGCGTGTGGCTCAGTTGGTAGAGCGTTCGCTTAGCATACTCTCCTGTATGCGAAAGGTCCTGGGTTCGATTCCCAGCTCGTCCAGTATCATTTTCTGTCTTTCCTTTCCTCTCCATGAGGAAGAAGGAAAGGTTCTTTTTAAAAATTCTCAAATTTTTGAGGTTGTGAGAAGTGGATGGATGCGGGGCAGAGCTGAGGAAAAAAGATGCTGAACAGTGGGCAGGGCGGGGCACGGACCGTTCCGATCTTAATGGAGCTGTGCCGTTTGCTTACTTTTTTGCAGTGCCGGCTCGGTTTGGAGTGAAGTCGGTGGCCGTGGAAGTTGGATAAGGGAGGGAAGAGATTACAAAGCAAAAGCTTGATTTGTAAGCATTTTACCAAAAGGGCGGAGGAGGGACAGCTCATCGATGATCAAACAGCGCGATAAGGTGCCCGATCGATAGAGGAGACGGACGGGACCCATTGTTTTCCGAGTGAGGCCTGGAAAGTTCTCGAATGGTGGGGTTCATCAGGGGGACCGCTGTATCAAAGATACCGTACTTTTGGTATCAAGATGTGAGTTTTGTCTTTAGGATCCTGCAAAATTTTACTGTAAAAAAGTCCAACGAATCTCCAGAGATGTTGTACCAGGGAAATAAAGTTCTGACACGGCAGATGGAAAACTGTTTCCAAGTTTACCTTGAATGTTCAATGTACCTTGAAGGGGAAAAAGGATCGGTAACTTTCCCCTTCCGTTCATGCATCTCATCAGATACGGTAGGTATCCAACGAAACGATGAATGGAACGCCGCGGTCTCTGTAATCCAATTGCTCGGATCGAAGTGACGGCAGTAAATATACCCTAGACCGCTCATACACTGTTACCTGGCAGGTTGGCAGTTTCGGTGCCGATTCCCATGGAAAATACCATAGTGGAGTGTATCGATCGCGGGAGGCAACGTGGAGGGGTTAACTCGGGTGCCTTGTAGCATCCGTCTTGCCAACGGTTGCTACGAGGTTATTTGTTGCATAAAAGGAGGGGTTGTTCTCTATCTATCTCCTTTTGGTGTTTGGTGTCCTTTTGTTTTCAGTAACTCTATCATCCCATCATACTTTAGACAACTCAGCACGTCATACCCACCACAAATTACAACATATTTTGACTCTCTTTCATACCTACACAACCAACAACAGTAATCCACAAACAAAATGTCTTTCGGCAAGATCTGGAGCTATAGCGGCAACTTCCGCGTGCAGAGGGTACGTTCTCTTGCTTGTAGCAACCCCTTTTGTGAAAATGCAAGCTAACCCCCCCGCAGGCCCTCGCCCTCGCCGACATCAACGGCCTCGATGTACAAGTGGTCCCCGATTTCCAAATGGGCGTGACCAACAAATCCGAGGACTTCCTCTCCAAATTTCCCCTGGGCAAGGCCCCCGCCTTCGAGTCCGCCGACGGCAAGTTCTTTTTGACAGAAGGCCAGGCCATCGGCCGGTACATCGCCGAGTCCGGCCCCAAGGCCGACCAACTCCTCGGTGCTGACCCCCAGACCCGCGCCAAGATCGAGGAGTGGGCGTGCTTCTCCGAGGCCGAGCTTGCCAACAACATCATTCCTCCTCTGTTGATGGTTATGGCCAAGATGATCCCTTATGACGAGGCCAAGTACAACCAGTCGGCGGCTGCGTTGGAGAGAGCGCTCAAGAGAGTCGAGGTGGCGTTGAAGGGTGGCAAGAAGTTCTTGGTTGGGGATCAGTTCACTTTTGCCGACGCCATGGTATTGGGTCCCCTGCACCTTGCTGGCAAGTTCTTGCTTGATGAGGAGATGAGGAAGGCCGCTCCCAGCGTGGAGGGGTACTTGAAGGGTTTGTTGGAGGCTGTGCCGGAGATGAAGAAGCAGTTTGGTGATATTGTGCTTGCTGAGACGAGAACCCGGGCTTAGAATTTTTAGATGGTCTCTATAAAGAAGAAGAAATAGATTCAGATCAGAATTAATTCGTCAAATTTGCGGATATTTCCTGAGCCTGGAGGGTCATCCATGGCTTCCCCTTGCATGATGCCTTGGATGTATGCATCTCCCGAAACTCGATACCTAGATAGCTTTCCAGTTGAGTCCTTGACTGGCGAGAGCACAAAGGGAGCTGCACCTCCACCAAGAATTGCGATAACGTCACCGGGAGCACACCGGTTGTCTGCCCAGCCAATGTACCCGTTGTCTGTGATGATAAAACTCCGGCCGCGGCTGACCAGCTGTATGGGCCAGTCGACCCTCGAGTACTTTGCTCCCTTGCTTCTCGATCCGGTTTTGACGACGGCTTTCCAGAATCCCCGGGCGAGAGGTAGATACTTTCCACGACCACCGTCTGGAGGCTGTTTTATCCATTTGACAATGGAGGGTTCCGATCGTTTCGCTACGAGATTACCACAGAGAGCCCGCAGAAACAACTCTTCCGCGTCGTCTTTGTTTTTCAGGGTGGCATTAACTTGGGTTTCTACCTCGACCGCCCATTTCTTACAGTCTTCCGGATTCTCCCAGGGGTTGATGCGCTCTTTGGATGCGAAGCTAATTGTGTCAAAGACAAAGCCGTTTACCGTCACCGCTTTGAGGTTTTCTTCTGCTGGTTTGTATCGCCTCCAATTAGGGGAAGTACCCCTTGAGGCGTTATAGTAAGACCGACTGAACAGGGACCGATCCACGAGCGTAATCATCCACCCTTCATCCATCGACCAAGTATTGCCAGGGGACAAAGTCCAGTCAGGTACGTACGAGGGAAGGTTAAGTGATGACGACGTTTTCTCCCCTCCAAGAAGACCGAGAAGGTCTAGGCCACCCGTGTGCTCGATGTGCAAGAGGGTAAAGTCTTCAAAGACTTGCTCGACGGGGGCGTCGTAGTTGAGTGCAACGTGCCGACTGAGACCATCCGCTGATAACCCCAATAGTCCGTAGATCTTGTCCCGGGGGTCTGACGACAGGCGAGAGCGATAGAGACCTGGGCTGAGATGGTTGACCTGGCATTTTCCTGCGTTGCCTGCCAGTGCTCGCATCCTGCTGAAGGCCTGCCAGACGGTAGAGTTGGCCACGCTGACATCGGTCCCGGCGCATTCAGATGAACTTGAAGAGGATGTGAAACTGGAAGAGCGCCGTAGGAATACAAACCTTTCGTAAAAGGCCGAGGCAAATGACTCACAGCATGAAAGAACATGCTTGTCGATGTTGTCAATTGCTTTCAGGATGAGCCCTGCGGATACTACTCGGTCGCCGCAGAAGAAATGCACTTCTTTGGCGAGCACGAATTCTTGGACGGTCCATACGCGGTCCCACCAGGGCAGGTTGAAGAGCTGCACGAGGTTCCGCCCCAGTTCTTGGTCACCGGCGCTTAACCGAGCTCGCTTCTTCTTTCCTACGGTGAGGCAGGGCTTGAGGGTAGGATCCAAGTGGCATTCTGGGTGTTGGGCAGCTTTGAGGAGGTACTTGATGGCAGTGTCGACACCTTCGTAGGGATCCCCGAGGAAAGCGAGAACCTCTTGTGCTTCTTTGTAGATGTGCCGCATCATTCTTCCGACTTGATGCGCCCTTTCTTCGGGGTTCGTCTGGTCAATGCAGATGGCATCGGCCCAGAGGATCATGGTGGCGCTATCGGTGTTTTGTGCTAGTTTTGTCAGGGCCTTGTGGAGGCTTCTGGTGCATTTGAATTCTCCGTCATTGACGGTGATGGAAATGAGATCCTTGGGATCGCCCCAGACATAGGAAAGCGCATAGTACTCTGGGTGTGGAAGTGGTCCGTCGAATGATGAGACTTTGAGGGTGCATCTTATCTCTGGTGGGGTGTTGTTGTTGGTGATTTCTTTCCATGGCTCGAGGTAGAGGAGACGGAATTCTTTCTTGTCACTGTCAACCCTTGGAATTACTGGGCCTGGCGGTGTGGGTGAGTCCATTGGGTTAGACGTGGCGGAAGGAACAGCCATGAGCGGGCTGGCAAGAGTGGTGTGGTTGGTAGGACCTGAAATGTTGGGTGCATGCCTGCTGCCTATGGGAGCCTCTGCTGGAAAGAGTCACAAGCGGGGGGATACCTATCGAAATGCATTTCCACGATGAGGTCGTCGCTGTCATCATCTGAGGGACCCACTGTTAGTGCACGTCAACATTCTGTATGTAAGATTTATCTATTTCTTTGCCCCTCTCTAGCAGCATGATTTTTTGGCAACAGCCTGCGACTCCCCAATACCACCTGGCATGACAGCATCTGATCAAGTCGTATCCAACTTGATCGAGTTCCAACACATCCCACCTCATTTGTTGTCGCTACCCACCCTCCACGCCAAAAGCACCTGCAGGATGCTGTCAGACGCGTACCTTACTGGGTGAGAGAGGGAGGCAGTAAATTGGGGGCCGAAAATTCCTCATGTGGTTGGGGTCAACGATGAACCCCTCACGAGGCTCTGCTCAGCTGAATGAACTCCTGCATTGGAACTGTGACCTTCCTCTTCACTTTTCTACGAAGCGCCACCCGATAAAACATCACACTCTCGATTCACCATGTGGCTCATCGAAACGTACACTTGGAAGCTTCGCTTCTTTCACAACCCCCCAGAAAAGTACGCCATCTTATCTCACGCATGGGCAGAGGAGGAACTTACGTTCCAAGAATTTCGTAGTCTCGAGGGCGTCGGTGGCGCGCTGGCGGAACAGGAGGCCCGGAGGATCCGAAATAAAAAGGGCTTCAAAAAGATTCAGCAATGCTGTCACCTGGCTCTTTCCAACAACCTGCGCCTGGCCTGGGTCGATACTTGTTGCATCGATAAGGCAAGCAGCGCTGAGCTGTCCGAGAGTATCAACTCCATGTTTCACTGGTACAAAGAGTCGACCATCTGTTATGTCTATCTTGAGGACGTCACCTCCGTGTCGGTTACCACGAAACCCAACGAGGCCGATCCGTATAAGCCCGATGAACCAAGCAGATGGTACACTCGTGGATGGACTCTTCAAGAACTGCTGGCTCCAGCCAGGGTCGACTTCTACAACTCATCGTGGCAGAAGATTGGCAGCAAATGGGGTCTTCGAAAAGAAATCGCCAGCATTACCGGGATTGGTGAATTAGACCTGATATCCTATGACCGAAGCCGTACCAGCATTGCCCAGAAGATGTCGTGGGCATCCAGGCGCAATACGACGAGGATAGAGGATGCGGCCTACTGTCTGCTGGGTATCTTTGGCATACACATGCCACTTCTCTATGGCGAACGGGGCAATGCTTTCCGCCGATTACAAGAGAGGCTCATTCAAACCTCATCAGATCAGTCAATTTTCTGTTGGAACAACACTTCATACGTACGGGCCCCAGACGCGGGTGAGCCGTGGGGTATGCTCGCGGGCTCACCTCGTGACTTTACAGCCGGCAGCTTTATCACGTTCACTCCAGAGCCTGCCGCAATATGGCCCGATAATATGGACTTGACTAGCTATGTGCTCACGAACATTGGCCTGGATATTGTCCTTCCCGTCTCAGAGAACTGGGAGGCTGCCCGCCCCTATTGTAGAGTCCTAAACTCTCCGATCCTGACCGTCCAAGACGTTGTCAATATCATTGGTGGGGTTGTCAATGGGCTTAACGGGACCCGACGCAACCCTAAATATGTTGTCGCAATTTTGGGTTGCAGGATCGGCCAAAAGGCAGAGCGTGTGGCGGGAGTCGTTCTGGCGAGCTTCCAGGACCAACCGTCGTTGTTTTATCGGTTACTCGACCGCGGTCTTTTGGAAGTTGATCCGCACTGGGCAAGTACGTTGCCTCCCAGAAAGATAACAGTTGTTACACACGACAGCGGAATACTATCCGGCAAGACGGTGCATACAGATTATTCAAACTATGCAGCGCGGGTCTTCTTCGGGAGAGCCATCTCTGTCAAAAGGATCGACGCAGGGCCTTATTACCCCTCTGCATCGAGATCAAAGATCATCTCGCACGTAGTCGACGATGACTGCTACTGTATCGCGTTAAAGACCAATGAGATCGCCGTTTTCGATGTTGAGCTCCCAGACGGGGCTCAGCTCAGTCTCATCTTCGCCTATTTCCCTCACAGGGGATGGTTAGTTTCTGGAGCCTGCTGCGCCATACTCATGAGAGAGGTTTTCGAAAAGGAAGCCGGGGAGTTTCTGGACGAGTGGTATTCAGCCATCGAGTTCGCTGGCGTGGAACGGAGCACAATCAAAGACGGAATGTGGCTGACGTCAAGTTGTGTTCCGCCTGATCAGTGTGAAGTTGAAATATGGGCAAGCCAGATATCCAGAAGATCCAATGGCCTACATGAAGACGTAGTGCATGTAAAGTTACCATACCGAGAATTTGGGGAGGGGTGAGAGACTCTCAGCGGAATATATATCACCACTGGGTAATAGTCTCTTACGGAGAGATAGTCTAGGTACCACAGCACTTCATTCCCGCCACTACCCGCATGTCACTACATATCTCTATTATTCGACAGTCTTTCTGTTGCCGATAGTATCCCAAAGTTGGCCAAGAAGGGAAAAGGTAGTCCATTCAACCATGGCAGTTCTACCTCAATTAGGAGGGTAAAGCCCATCATCAGGCCCAGCACCCTGCAGCCTGTTCCTCGTAACCTCGTTCGCCCCCTGGTAGTTATAAAACCGAGACAACTTCGTCTGGTCAGCGAAGTGATCAGCCTTGCCCACAGCCACTGACACGCGCAGCGACTCCAGCCGTTCGGGCGCCACGATGCCTCCCAAAGAAGTGACCCGCCAACGGAGGTTGGCCTGGAGGAATGGCACCACGTCCTTCGGTTCCATGCTCTTCAGCACGCGCGGCACTTGTTCCTCGTCACCCGCCAAGACCGCATGGCGTGGCGTGTGCTCGAGCTGGTTCTTCCAGCGCGTGATGAGGGCGTTGGTGAGCACGACCGTGCCGGACGACATGACCTCTGCTGCTTCCTGCGAGCGGCAGTTGACACAGCCTATCTCCTCTGAGGTGCCCAGACGGTCGGCGGGAGACGAGAATGTGTACACTTGCCCAACGAGGGAGCCCTCGGGGTCGTCGAATGTGTAGGGCACATTTTCGGGCACTCTGCCGACGAAGATGTTGATGGTGTAGGGCTGGCCTCCGAAGGCGAACCTGTTGTAGACGATGTTGACGACGTAGTCGGGCGCGCCGATGATGTCGTGTTCTGGTACGGGATGGGGTGTCAGGGCCTGGAGCTGGAGGAGACTGGGCTTGCTGCTGTCGCTCTCGGCCTCAAGTTCGCCTGGGTTTGGGGTGAGGATCGCTTTCACCGCGGCGCTGGCTGCCGAGTTGTACCGATTGTTGAGATACAAGGTGAGGGCATCCTTGTGGGCCGTGGCATCATACTTCCCCTCGCCGTCTACGTACTTCCACTTTTCGAGTTCCGGGTAGTTGTAGCCCAAGGGGGCGGTCTCCCTGATGTCGTTGGAGGTCCAGTAGTTGCCTTTTTCGTCCTTGTGGAATGGCCGGAGGGGATCAGATGGCAGATCGGGGTGGTTCTTTTCGATGGCCCAGTTGCCCGAGTCTTTATCGCGCTCGTCTGTCCCGTCGAACCAGTTGTCCGAGTCGCCGTTGTGTAAGACCTCCCAAATGGCGACCATACGATCGACATTGCTGTTAAGGGCCGCTCGCCGGTCAGTGTCTGGTCGTGTTCAGGGGTATTGTGTATTGACACTTGGGATGGGCGTCAACTTACCAATGGTGCACCCAAAAGATAGGATCGAAAGCAGCGACAGGGACATGGGACATGTGGCCTTTGAGACCGATATTATTTCCCGCTTTCTTTCGGTAAGCCGAGGGCCCGCCGCACACGAAGTGAATGAAGTCGTGTATGTTCTCAGCGGAATCAAAAGCCAGTGACTTTCTATCTCCGTCGGGCCCATTGCCCTCGAACCGTTTCGTTCCGAAGTCCTCGAACTTTGGGATCTGAGTGACAACTCGGTAAAAGGCATCCGACAGGCCGGCTCGCAACTTTCCTGGCAGTATGATACCTTCAAATGGCTTAGGATTTCGAAGACCCGCAACAACGGCATCGTTGTCTTGAGCACCAATGATCCACTGCTCCTCGGGGTGGTCTGGCTGAGAACCAAACTTTGCATGCCGTGTCGTGGCTTTGCAGTCATTCAACTGAGGGACAGTTAGAGTCCGAGTCCCGTGTCGCGCAAACAATGAACCCACGTCCGAGGATACTTACCGGGTAGTCAAATTTCACTCCATCGGGATCCGTGATATGGTCAGCAATGATTGCCAATTTCCCGAGCCTCGGATCACCCATGTTTTCGTAGCCGTCAACCATGGTGAACTGATAGAAAGGATTTGTGACCGCCTGTCGGTGTTCACCAGGTTCCGGCACGGAAGGGTCCGGCCAGACCGCGCCCTCTGCGAAAGACGGGGTCTGCTGATCTTGAGCCTTGACAGAGGCGGGCACTTTGATCTCGATTCCGCGAAAGGGGATGACGATGGGCACGTTGTAGTCGGCTTTGCCTTTTGGACCACTCAGATCAGGCTTCTTGGCAGCCCAATCCCAGTAAGGAAAACGCCAGGACTGCATGGCCTCAAACATGGCTGGCTGCTCCGACTCTGGAAAGGTACCTGCGACGTCGTTCATAAGCTCGTACAGGACTTGCTCGAAGAGAAGCATGTAAGGCCTGTGCCAGGTGGTGAAGAGGATGCTGTTGTGAGTGCAGTATCCGCTCTTGTCGTTCACCCCCTCTCCCTCTTCATCCCAAGGAATGAAAGGCTGTCCATGGATGCCCGCAATCTGCCAGTAAGAGAGCTTTTTCTTGGGGTCCATCTGACAGAACATGTTGAAGGCCGGAAAGAACAAAGCTCGCTGATTTTTGTGAACGACATTGGTCGAGTTGCACCAGTCGTCCAGTTCCATGCGAAGGGGGACTCGACGAAGAGGGCTGGGGTCATCGACCAGGCCATCCTGGATACCTGTGATGGCGTAGTATGGCATGTTGGGTGGTAGATACAGAGTGTAGAGTAGGTAGATGAGATGCTGAAGACCATGAGGTGAAGGGGTGAGAAATACTGCTACGTGTGGGTGGAAGTTGAAGACACTTATTGTTTTTTGACATTGATAGACCCAACCCAGCAAGGTAGGCTCATTCATGTCCTGGGACAGCCCTGGATGCCAGACAGCACGTCCCTATTGTGGGGGTAGGACAGCTTGGGAAAGGATTGCATGCCGATGACCTGTATTGTGATATTACACCTTAGTCTCCAGGAAACTGAACTGCCTGCAGCTCAGCTCGATTCATTACAGCCACCAACGCTGAATAGCTGCTCACAATCCCCTCTTGTCTTGATGAATACCAGGGACCGTCAAGTACCCGTCGTCCTACTTCGGAGCTGGGCAGCGCTCCTCAGGCCGGCCACAAGGCCGGCACGGTGGTTGGCGATACCCTCTTGTCTTGATCGGTAACTAACCGCACCAATTGTCGATGGGCCTGCCTGTACCTCAGCTAGACTCGTGATGGCCACTATACAGATAAAGTGAGATATCGTTGTCCATTTTGCCCTACCCCGCCCTTATCACCTGCAATACGCCTGGATAGGTTTACGGTTGTGCATTGATGCAAGCTGCTTGAGGTCTAGACTCGAGCGTCAACCCAAACGGGGGCGACCTCGGGGCTAAGCGAATTCGTGCTCCTCTCTCACCGTTGAAAGGTAACCGTGAACGTGAAGTGCATGGTACCTCATCAGTGGCTCCCTCGTCTCCCCAATGAGGTCTGCTGCCCATCAAGTGCTCAACAAAGCCCATGACGGCTACAGGTAGGGGATTTGCTGGCCACCCTCCCTTGTCTTGATGGGAGTGTGCGTGCCACTCCGTCCAAGCTGATGTAACGTCCCGATGCAGTGGTTGTCTACCCCATACCTCAGCTCGACGCGTTTGATATGTCTATACCCGTTTTGTCTTTACCCCGCCCTCTAATGATCTGCAGCATGCCCATGTGGGCATCGGCCATCAGCCCAATTGAGCGAGATGAGGTCCAGACGCGTCTTATTCCCTTCAGCTCCTGGAGTCCGTACACTAGAGCGATGCAGCCAAGACGCTAAGTCCGACGGCATCACAGGAGATTTCTTGGAATCGAGGCCCCCCTGACGAACGCTTTTCTGTGAGCCTTCGGGGTTATCACCGCAGTAGTGCATGTAACGGTGATGCTGGGAGGGATGGGCACAGAAGATATTACAAAGATTGGAAGCTGCATGATATGTTCAGAGGCAAGGACATGGAGGTACCCGTAATGAGATGTTCAATTCAAGCAAAAACTGAACTATCCAACCGACTGGCTGAGATACAGGATCAGACAGTTTCCCCCTCAAGGGCCGCCCGCATCCGCCCAAGCCTTGAAAGTCTCGCACATCTCGTCGGTCCAGAGCGGATGCTTGGGATCGGGGTTCTCCTGAGTGAAGGGCTTCATCTGCTTCGGCATCGACTTGTTCTTTGTGCGAGTGTAGATAATGTCGGCGTTGTCGAGAACATCATCTTTGTTGCTCAAGTCGAACTTCTTCTTCATGCACTTCACATCGTCCGGGATGAAGTAATTCTTGATTGTGTTTTCCCACGTGACGGACTCGGGCGCAGTGGTCGGCTCTGCAACTTGGGGCTCCCTAAAGGTGGCAAGACGAGAGGTGTTAGCTTTCACCAGATGTCGCTATGACGTCGACCTAGGCAAGACAGGGCCAGACTTACTCGGAGGGAGTCGGTTCCGCCGGGGGATTCTGTTCTGAAGACATGATGATTGTGCGGGCAGATAATCCGTCGATTTCAAGAATCGCGATGTTGGTGAAGACACTGTCTGGCTTTCTTGTGAAGGATGAAGAAATCTGGTGTCAAAATAAGTCGGGGGGGATGGACCTACTTGTGCTGCCACAGGTTGCGCACACGAACTGGGTGGAAATGGTTGTCCCCGAAGTACCTCTTTTCCGCGCTTCTGAAGATTCTCGGTTGAAGATGCATCGTGACATAGTCTCGCCTCACAACAATTGAACTGGGATGCCCGGGGAACAGGGCGGCCGGTCTGGACCTGACGGGTGCACCTTTGACCGTTTCATCACATTATTTTAGTGCGCTGAAGAAGCTGGGGTAGAAACAATAGTGCTATCTGCACGCTATCAGTCGCCAGTTCGTTTTAGACCCTGCCCCGCCACCAACGGACACCCCAATTCCATCAGAGTGATTGGAAATGGCGAGCTGTCACTGGCTGCTAGCGTCAATATTGCTATACCATGGGTCAACCTCAGCTGCGTTTGCTCGCGGGCGCTTTTCCCTTTTTCCCTCTTGGCGACAATGCAGCCGCAAAGCTTTCTTGAGCTACATTTCCTCAGCTCTGCCACTACCAGCACTCAAACCGATATCACACAATGTTTTGCTACCTGGAATCCGCGATAGGCTTGGTGACTTTGCTAGTCTTTTGCACGGAAGATATTCGTTTGCCCTTCATGGCAGTAAATACCGAAGATCGCAAGATGTGGCGGCCCTGAACTGCGAATGGCCAGCTGAATATGCGCAACCGGTCTGAGCTGATTGATCATCGGTAATTATTCCCGGGAAAACACGGGCATTCAAGATGCATGGCAGAGGAAACTTGGGAGCAAAAGGGTCCGCGGACGAGGGAACAGAGGTGCTTGCATCACATCATCACAGTGCCCCTCAAGTAGGTACTTGTTCCCGCAGATCCTTCTTCATCAATTCACTCGGGCTCGCATACAGCTTGGCATCCACTGCAACACAACCGCATACAGCACGATCTTTCAAGGTGCTGTGCTGTTCAAGATGGAGCTCTGGGGCCACATCTGGGTAGTCGCTACCCGTCTTCTCGGGATCACGACTCTGTCGGATCCATCTCAACATCCTTTGGGGCTTGCGGTGCCTGCTGAGCATCTCGAGCCTGTGTTTGTACCTCCTCCTGTGGCAACCGATTCCGATGGCGACCTGTACTTCAGACCCCCAGGTCACCGACAAGGCGAGGGTGATGGCGTCGACTTCCATTGCGACTACAGAGCCATGAAGGGGTGGAAGAAGTGCTCAACCCCTCAAGATCGTTCGTGCTGGCTTGTCAACGAAAACGCCGGACAAAGATTCGACATCAACAGTGACTACGAAAACAAGTATCCAACCGGTGTCACACGCGAGTACTGGCTAGAAGTCACCAAGTCGAATATCACCGCCGACGGATACACGTTCGCCGGAGCCACCGTCTTTAACGGCACGTACCCAGGGCCTTGGCTCCAAGCATGCTGGGGTGATGAGGTTATCATCCACGTCCGCAACAGCGATCCGGACCGCGGCACCAGCATCCACTGGCACGGTATCCGGCAGCTCAACACCATGCACATGGACGGTGTGAACGGCGTAACTCAGTGCCCCATTGCCCCGGGCAGCAGTTTTACCTACAAGTGGAAAGTGATGCAATACGGCTCATCGTGGTACCATTCCCACTACAGTGAGCAATATGCTGACGGTGCCGTTGGTCCCATCACTCTTCACGGCCCGAGTTCCGGCAACTTTGACGAGGCGGCCGACATTCCGCTTCTCATGACGGACTGGAGACACGGCAGCGTATTCGACAAGTCAAAGGAAGGCAAAAAATTGGCAAAGATGGGCAGCATCTTGTTGAACGGCATCGGCGACGTGACACAATTCGGATTCGGGAAGCAGAACAATACACACCCGATCCCAGAGCCGTACACTATCAACTTTGAAAAGGAAGCTCCGCCATTCATCCGCCCGAAAAGATACCTGCTGCGTCTCATCAACACTTCCATCGGATCCACCTTTGTATTCTCCATCGATAATCATCTGCTCTCCATTGTCAGCGCCGATTTTGTCCCCATCTATCCGTACATGAACACATCGATTTTGATCGGCATCGGCCAGCGATACAACGTCATTGTCGAGGCAAACCCCAGGGCGAACGGCACCGCGCAGGCGGTCCAGGACGACGGCAACTACTGGATGAGGACGTGGGTCGTTGAAAACTGCGGTAAGGGTGTTATCGGCCCGTCCAAAACCTACGAGCGAACAGGTATTCTGCGGTATAACAAAGACAGCAAATCCAAACCACAGTCCAATCCATGGAACGGCATCTCCTTGGCATGCTCAGACGAAACATATACGAGCCTGCGGCCCGTGTTGCCCTGGATCGTTGGGGACCCGATCAACAACGTGTCGACACCATCCAGCCTGCAGCACGTGGAGGTAGTCAGGGGCTCCAATGATATACCGAACTTCCCTGCAGCAGAGATGGCTTTCAAAAACTCCACAGGCGACAAGCTTCCATTCACGCCTCTTCAAGTCAACTTTAGCGATCCGATCTTCTTGAACTTGGATAACACTGCGAACCCCTGGAATCCTCTGTGGGAAGTCTTCCCTGAGGGTCGAAATGGCCAGGATGACTGGGTGTGGCTAGCTATCACGGTGGACACCGAGATGCAAACTGACGTCGAGGCACATCCTGTAAGTACATATCCCTGCTTTCTTTCCATTCAATCTCACACTCCAACCAATACATATTAACCCCCTTTGGCAATAGATCCACCTCCACGGGCATGACTTTGCCATCCTCCAGCAAGCCGAGAACACCGTCTTCACCCCGGCCAACATCCGTCTGAACCGGCTGAACCCACCGCGTCGCGACGTCGTCTTGATGCCTGCCAACGGCTTCATCATCATTGCTTTCAAGGCCGACAACCCAGGCTCCTGGCTCCTGCACTGCCACATCGCCGAACACGCCTCGCAGGGCCTTGCATTACAGATCCTCGAACGCCAGGCCGACGCTGCAGCCTTGTGGCCGACTCCGAGCCCCGCCATCCAATCGGCTGCTACGCTGTGCAGCAGCTGGAATGACTGGGTCAAGACTTCTTACACGGCGACGGCGACGCCCCTGCCGGATGACTCTGGGATTTGATCTGACAAGGTGTGGGAAGTGTATCATTATCTTGGGAGTAAGGTTCAGGAAGAGCTCGGAGTGTATGGAGGATTTTGAGCTGGGTAATAATCATTTATGTATAACGTGGTCCACCCCCAAGCGACGCACACCCCCAAGCGACGCACTTTTTCACAACACACAACAACAAACATCAATTGCACCACCACAACAACT